>JBBPTN010000661.1:0-11234 GCA_038094075.1 Xerocomus spinulosus
TTCTGTACGGCTTCCTGAACAGAGTGCCTAGGACTCTGAGTGGGTGTGATGGAAGGCGTTGGACCTTTGGGATTATAAACTATAGGCAGCGATTGAAATGAGAAATAGAAAAAAAATGGCAAGGACGTACACACGCGGATGAGCCCGTGCACATACAAATGAGCGAGACCAACCAATAACTCTGGATCTCCCTCACAACTGACGATCTCATGTGCCAGTCCAACACGTCCATTATCCGAAAGAGCGAGAACCAAACCCCACCCAAGGACACGTGCAGCGACCCTTGGAGTCAGGTCGTTTGTCGTGCTCTCGGAGATGTCCTTTTGGAGTTCTTGTGCAAACTCGGGATGTCGTTCAAGAGAAATACATTGGTTATAGGCTTCCCATAGAGGTTCTATTTGACAGAAAGGATTAGGCTGGTCTAGCGGTGTTGGATATGTCTTTGGTATGAAAGTTAGATGAGGTGTTGGTGACATGATGAAAGAAGGCAGCACGTCGATCTTATTCATTTTTCCGGGGTCCGACGCCTGCACTGCCACGGCTAGGCAGCTTACCTCGATATCGACATAGCGTTTGGTTGTAGCACAATGACGATAATTCATCAATGATCATCTATTCGGTAGTATGTCTAGCAACTTTGTACAGTAGTACGATAGCCGCGTAGTACGACTCTACTCAGCTCTGGCCTTGCGCCTCGCATACGCCTCATTCGCCAAATCGTTGAGCAACTCCAGTTCGTCAATCGTCCTCTTTGGCATCTTGTTCAGCACAATGCTCAGCAGCGTGTTGTTGGAGACGATGTACACCCGCTGGTCCCCAATATTCGCGTCTTCCAAGTTGTCCCGAACGTTCTTCCGTGTCCTCTCCACAAACTGCTTGCGCGCCGCCTTGTACAACTTGTTGCGGCGCTCGACGTCTTCTTCTTCGTCCCCCTCACTGTCGTATCCCATCTCCATCATGACGTTTCGGATGTGCTGGTCGGCCTTGGAGCGAACGATGTACGTCGGGATTTTGAACCGCCTTGCGTTGGTCAGGATCGCGATATCCGTCATGGTGAACCGATTGTCAAAGAGGACGATGATACAGTCAAAGACATAGAGTCCCTGGTCGTTAAAGTACTGCCAGTCTCGGCACTTGAGCGTACCCGCACCAGGGACGTCATACCACACCAACCGGTTGTTCGGGTTGGCATCTTGATATCGCGTCGTCTGCAGCGTCGTCTCCGTAACCCCAACAGCCGCAGCACCCGCATCTCGGCTGCGCAAACCGCGGAAGGAATTCACGAGCGAGGATTTGCCGCTGCCAGAGATGCCCGCAACGGCAAAGTGGAAGCAGTCTTCCCTGTACTGAATGCGCTTCTTGGCCGCGGCGAGCTCCTCAGGGGAGGGCATCACGACAGGTTGAATACCCTCCTTCAAGCGTCTCTCAGCGTCTGCCTTGGCCTCATTTGCCTTCTTAGTCTCTTCCGCGGCGGTACGGGCTATATCCTCAGCTAGCGCTTTCGCAGCCTCTGCCTCACGACGTTGTTCATCCGCAGCCTGTTGAGCCCTCGCAGCCTCCTCCCTCGCAGCAGCAGCCGTCCTCTCCGCCTCATCACGCATCTTCTGCGCCCGTTCCCGCTCCTGCTGCGCCTCCCGTGCATACTTCTCTGCGTCCTCCCTAGCAGCCTTGGAAGCCGCCTCGGCGAGCTCCTGTGCGCGCTGCGCAATTTCTGCAGCCTTTTCCATCTGCTCCATCATCCGCGCTACCTCGTCCGCAGCTTTCGCAGCCGCTTGGTCCGCTTTTTCCTGGCGCAAGTTGGCTGCTTTGCGATCCTCGTCCGCTTTCTTCTGGACGTCCTTGAGGAGGTCTTGAGAGGCTTTGGCTGCGTCCTCGGCCGCTTTTTGAGCACGCTGAGCGCTCTGACGCGCTTCGATCTCATGGACGGTGGGGTTCGGTGCCTCTGGCCGGCCACCAAACAGCCTTGATATGAACCCGCCCATGTCACTGTCGTATAGTGGGTCAAACGGTGTCTTGCGATGAGGCGAGGGTAAAAGAGACGATCGTGGTTGGTCCTCGAACAGATGCAGCAAATGTATATATCACGCACGTATCTTGGCTGCGCCCTGAACCCTGAATTCGAGGACCACCAGGTGTATACAGCATCTAGCTGGCGGCGTACCCTAGACCCAAGGAGGTCCTCGAGGCTTCCATCGACGATATGAAGCCAAGAAGCTCTTGTCGAAAAGAACGGGTTGCGCTGCCAACACCGTGCTTGTGATATGTGCTCAGCCGGAGGGAGCATGTCGCGTCGCTGAGTCATAGCGGATCTGCGTCGACCTAAAAGGCAAGGACACCCACGCGCACGACCTGGACGGGGATGAATCAAGAACGTGTTTGTGATCGTGCCTGATTCCGAAGAGCGAACAGAAGGCGTGCCATAAATATTCCTGTAGAGGCCGTCATGTGCAGAATCATGGAAAGCGGCACGGACGACGTGTGCTAGATAAATAGCTCGACTGGGAGGAGGCTGTATCACAAAGAAGCTGCGTAAACCACATCCAGATGTCTTTTGCCGCTTCTCGAGCGACTATCACGGATTGCTTACAGACGTGTGGGCACTCTAAGGCCGAGAACAGGTTTGAGCCACAGTAGGATTTCCTCGGTCACTGTATGCGGTGCTTCCAGCATGACCCAATGTCCAACGTCGACTATCGGAACGACTTTCAGTCGGGGAATAAACTTTCCCATGTTTCGAACAGCCGCTGGAGGGTTTGTGGGATCCTCTGTCCCGTATAGAAAAAGGACGGGTAAATCACTGGGAAGTTCCGAAGGTAATGCAGCATCTGCAAAGACCGTCAGACAAGTCACAGGATGAGAATTTGGACGTAATGACACCTTTTTCTTCATGGAAGCGAAGCTGGTTCGTACGATAGTAAGATAATGGGCCAGTCATACCTCTTTGGAAGTTCGAAACATGATGATCGAGTTCCTAGGATCGAAGGTCACAAAGAACATGTTCGGAGCATTCGCAAGCATTACCTCGTCACTCAAAATACACCCATCGGGCTCAACGCCACTGAGTGAAAAGCTTCGAAATTGACCAAGAGGTTCAGTGGAGAAAGGCTTTCTAAACGACAGTCGGAAGAACAGTGGCAACTGGAGAACATCTGAGGCGCATATACACACCCCAAAAGAATTCTTTCTCACGTGGGCTTCGATATCGATAGTAGATTGCTCGGAAGCAAAATAAAACAAGTAGCCAAACGGCGGATACCTTTGGACGAGTTCCTCCACAGACACATAACCCATTGATGGAGGGGTATACGGCTGGGATAACCTTTGTCAACAACTTCAGCCATCGCTACATCGACCAGATGGAAACATACAGAGCCAACGCAAGCAACCTTTCGGGATGCCAGAGTGCGAATCTACCAGCTATGTACGCGCCCCAATCGTGGCCGATGACGACCTGAGCACCCATGAGGATTACTCATGACAAAACAGTTGAGAACTGACGGCCTTTTCGATTCCCACATGGTCGAGAAGCGCGGCAAGGTCATCGCAGAGCCGTTTTGTCGTGTAGGCGGATGCCTCTAGGGGCATTTCTGTTTTTCCGTACCCTAACATATCAGGTGCTATGACTCGGAATCCCTGTGCGACCCAAGGAAGAATCTGGTGCTTCCAGCCACACGACAGGTCTGGAAAGCCATGAACACAAAGAAAGGTGGTACTGTACTTGTCTGGGTGGTTGGACTTCTGATCTATATAGTAGTATGTTCGTCCTGTTGACAGTGTCGCTAGAGAGTAGGTAAAGGTCTGATCTGAGTCTGGTGGCATGAGGCGACTGTGAGAAAAGATCCGGCAAATTCCGCTTGTACTATCGGCAAATTACCTTGGGTGGATCGCCATATTTGAATATTTGAAAAATTGGCGCAAGACAGGTGTCCGAATCCATATCCGACATTGGCCACCGGTTCCACCAGCACCACCAGAATCACAATGATTGCCAAATGTACAGTGTTCTGGCTTGAATCGATGAAGTCAGGATATGTCACTCAGTGAGCATATAACCGTATTCCAACTCGACGGTTGCTTTTATGAGCGGTCCCGATGATTTGTGTGATTGTCTCAATCACAGCAGAGACCCTCGGTCATATAAAGAGAAAGACTACAAGGGGTAAGCGTACCATGATCGTTCATATCAGGCTGGTTATGACGTGTTGAAATGCCAGCACCAGGCTAATAATGTACCAGGTCCTCGAGGACAACGCGATTGCATTGCATGTGGGGTGAGACATTTGGTCAGACGGACTGCGTCATATCGCTGAGTCAGAGCAGATATGTTTCAACTTACCACAATTTGACGGGGATGAATAAAGCATTTTGCGGCGTTTGTGATTGTGGTTGATTCTGAAGGGCGTAACGGTGAATGGTGAACAAAATATGGGGACTGCTATGCGCATAGAAAGCGGGAAAGGCTCTAGTCGGGTTTCCACTATTTTAAATCAACGATTTTGTTGTCCTGAATGCATATTGATGTGTCGTGAGAACGTAGACGTGGCAGCAATACTCCCATCGAGCTGCGTCCCCTTGGTTTCAAATGTTGAGAAGGTCCACAGCAGCTACACCGCATTGGAGTGGCCGCTTTAGGTAGGTGGGTCCCCTTGGGGCTGGGAGGAAACTTGAGTCGTTCCAGAATTACCTCGGTCGTTACCTGCGGCCCTATAGCATATTCTGATGCCTGACGTCAGGAAATGGGACGACACTGCATCTGCAAAGATGTATCAGAACAATCGCACGGCATGAACAATACCTTTTTCTTCTTGGAAACGAAGCCGGTCTGTAAACTCCTTCCGATGTTCGGGGCGTCCTGCAGTCATGACCGCAACGCCTGGAGCAAATAGCACCGCCTTATCAGCCAAGTGATACCTGTGACCTCCAGCTCTGTTCCGCTGAGCAACACGTTTCGAAATTCCAGGGACGTACGAGTGAAGAAAGTGTCTGACCGGACTCTCCAGTCGTGAACAAGGTCCTCTGTGATGAACATTTAATGGCGGAGAGGGTTTCGCTATTGGCCATGTACACATCCCAGTGACAATTTAGCACCTGCGATTGGTTTTACCTCCTACACAACACAAGGAGTCAGCACAGAAGTTGGCATGAGGCAGTGCCCGGTGCCGCGCGGGCTGAAGGGGGACGGCAACTTCCGCAGTCCCTCTTTGTCACCTTCCTCCACGCCGCTCCACTCACCGTCCGAGTCGTGGTCCAAGGCCTTTTTCTTACCAGCTCATCCTTATCCACACCAGAGATCATCATCAACACAATTCTCCTTATTTTTTACGATTTTTAGTTGGTTTTTTCACCGCTTGATCTGAGCCGACAGATTCAAGTCGAGACTACGCATATCACTACCACACAGGCAAGGTCTCGCCTCTTTCTTACGTCTGTATCACTCATACTCGCTTCTGCTTCACAGTCCCACCATGCATTCCCATTCCGACAATGGCATAGACGCGCGCCTTGAGCAGACGACGTCGTACCCTGTGCCACCACCCAAGAAAACCCGCGCTGTCAGGCGCAGAGGTAGGGGCAGGCACGATTTCGGAAGCGACGAAGAGTTTGTGCGTGAGGTTGGGACGGACTCTGAGTCTGACGACGACTCTGTCGACTCATCCACTGATTCCGACACCGAGCCAGTCTCCGAAGACGTTCCTTCGACCACCCCCTCGCGTATACTCACCCCAAACACAACCCAGAGTTCTGCAGACATCCCATCCCTCAACGACTCTACGTCCAAACCGACCAACGACGACGACGCCCATCATGCTCCCTTTTTTGGTGACACCGGGAATTGGTCCGAGATGGTCGCGGAAGAGAACGCCCATGGCCCTGCCGAACTCCCTGTCGTTGAGTTTGCAGACTTTAATAGCGCATCGATGGACCAGCGACCCAAGCCCACTCCCCACCGAAAATCCTCAAGGTCGAAGCGCCCGCCAGTTAAGCGGGCCACATCAGCGCCTACACTGGATCGTATTGCTGTGCATTCGCCCCTCTTGTCTGAGCAACCAGACGATAACCATCCTGAATCTACATCCGACCAACCAGTCGCCTCCACGTCGAGGCAGTCATCTCGAAGTGGCTTCAGACGCCCTCCGGGTCAGTCTGCTCGTCAAGCTTACCAGCAACGACTAGAGTCCGATCCATCGTATGTTCCCACTGTCGGTGAATTCTGGGGCCATGACGATCGCTTACTTGACAAGAACCTACGGAGTTTGAGCGGGTGGTGGAGAGGCAGGTGGCAGGGCCGTGGGCGCGGTAGGTTCGACAGAGGGTTCATTCGTGGACGAGGCAGAGGCGCAAGCCTTGCTGGCGCAGGTCCTACTCTAAATGGTACTCAATCTGAAGACGGTCTCGCCACACAAGAGAATCCGTTTACCGAATTGCCCCCAGTTGACCAGCCCTGGACACATGATGGCTTTGAGGAAATGAAGAAGCGAGATGAAAAGAGGCGTGAGGTAGCACAGCAACAGCCATCGGCAAGACCGACTCGAGGCTTTACCCCTTTGCGTGGGAGAGGTGGGTTTGTTGCAGGACGTGGACGGGGCGGCGTGGCTCGCGGTGGCGGTGTTGTTTCACAGCCCTCGAGATCCACTGCTGCTCCCACCATTGCTTCTACACCGGCAAAGATTTGGTATGCCATGAAGCCCGAGTATCCTTGGACGAAACACCTCGAAACATCCCTTTTCCATGATGCTGGGCCCAAGCCACGGCCTGGCAGTAGCCCAAGCTACCGAGTCAAGCTGCCAAACGTGGAGGCGCAGATTGTTCGTGGCTCTGCGCAGACTGCTGAGCACTCGAAACCTACTCCCTCAGAGCCACAAAGTCCAGTAAGCAGCGAGAAGAGCATAGTTGTGCGCTTGCCGAAGTGGACTACGAAGGAGAAGGTGGTGCATCAGGGTTCCACTCCTGTGACTGCGTCCAAGGAACCTCACATTGAGGATGTCTTTACCGTGAGACCCGAGCTTGTACCTCCCCGCGCATCGATCGTCGGTATCAAACTCCCTTCCACTTCTGTTACCGCCGAGACTTCTGACGCTGTGCCAACTGCTGGCCCTTCAACACAGCCTGGGGAATCCTCAGCGACTCCGTCCAGTCCTGCTACCCTGCCAGTGCCAGCGCAATCCACCCAACCTGCTGCCACCCCCGTCGACGGTGTGCTCCATGGCCACCAAGACACCGTTACTCCTACACTCTTGAAGGTGGATACTCCCCATGCTCCCGAAGCTCAGGAGGTTCCCGGTGGTCGTCGTACGCTCCCTCCTGCCCCTCCCCCACTACAGACTGTTTTCCCCCCTCCACAATCTTCCCCTCCTTATAGTTCGCCGTACGGTTATGGCTCACCTCTGCCGCCTGGCATTGCCATTAGTCAACACGGGATGGCATACGAAATAGCGACTGGGCGACCCGTGTATCTTTCTGCTCCCATCTATACGCCACGTCCTCTCGCCCATGGTATGATGACACCGCCAGGTGTATCGTACATGCCTGGGCACATCCATCATCATCCAACTGGCTCTCCGGACTTTTTGTCGGCACCTCATACCCCTCCTATCAATGGATTTATTGATCCAGCGACTGGTAGTCCAATCTTTGCCCTCCCTCGACAGAGTTCTCGTGTCGAGATCCGGGCACCATCACAACTCGAGTTAAAGTCGGCCAAGTCACAGCGACGACCATCTAGCTTGAGGACAAGCGCTGCCGCGTTTGAACCCTCACGGCCATCGAGTCCTGTCAATGAAGCGCAGTCGACTGCGCATCGGACAGAGCACTACCCGTCGCACAGCACTTTGGAAGTGCACGGTGATGCCAGCGCTGCACCGGAGCAACACATGGATCCCGCCATGTACAACTATCCGGCGTATCAGCCCGCTTATTACTACCCGGAGCAGTATGGATACTCTCAATACTATGACGTGTCCCATATGCCACGGTATGAGATGTATCAAACTGATCCGCAGGCGACTCAGGCTGTATACTACTGAGCGAACTTTTTTTTTTGTTTCATTTTTGGTGACCACTTGCGTGTTGGCTCGCTTGATTTCCCTTTACTTTTTTTTTTTTTTGGTTTCACCTTGTCTTGGGATACATTTCCTGCTCTCCAGTGCTTCCCGTGCTCCTCATCAAACTTGCTCAAGTGACGTTTTGTTCGTACAGACTTGCATTCACGCCTACATCCATGCATCCGTAGTTTTCGTAGTCACCCCCATGCATTTGTTCTGCGCGCTCCGTCTCGATTAGATGACGAAGAATATTATGTAATGAAACCCCTTAGTAGTGTGGCTGTGTTCTGTTTGCTTTGTCAGCATGGTACATACGGCACGGACCACAGCATCCACGGCAAGACCTCTCCTTGTCTCCAACCACGACCAAGCCGTGGTAGTCGCCTTCGTTGAGCACAAATTACACTCTTGAAAACAAAAATTTGCTGTCACAGATTGATAGCCAGTCGAGCCAGGACTCACATTCATTACAGTTTGAGTGGTCAAATCCGCTCAGTCGTTTTACCACTCGCTCCAGAACCCCCCACATAACCACTTTCTACAACCGCTATCTGTCATGGCATTTTCACAACCATTTCCTCTTGCTGCGAATGCGCAGAAAGTTCAGCAACCTACATACGGCCCAGATCTGGCTGTGCGTCTCATCTGTCCGGAATGCAGAGACCCCAATCCGAATATCGTCGAGGAGTTTGGAAGTGGTGATCTTGTGTGTGGGGGGTGCGGTCTCGTGCTCGGTGACCGTATAGTGGACACCAGAAGCGAGTGGAGGGTGAGTTTATTCCATCTCTTCCTCTTTTTTTCCTTTTTCATTGCGACGCTGCATACGACTTGTTCTTTTTTTTTTTTGGTTCTGTAGACGTTTGCCAATGATGAAGGAGACGACCCTTCGCGTGTTGGTGCTGCGTCAGATCCTCTGTTGGAGGGCATGGAACAGCTTGATACCGTCATTAGTTTTCGGGACGGCGGGTCTGGTATCGCACGCGAATTGCAGCGTGCAGCTTCACGCTCGCAAAGCTCTCGCTCTGAACGCAACCTCCTCACCGCATTCCGCGATATCGGGAGCTGGTGCGACCAGTTCTCGCTCCCGAAAACGATTAGCGACATCGCCAAGCAGCTGTACAAGCGATCGGACGAAGAAAAGCTTTTACGTGGAAAGCCGCTCGAAGCTGTCATTGCAGCATGCATCTTTATTGCGTGTCGCCAGGCGCACGTTCCCCGGACGTTTAGGGAGATTTGTAATTTGACGCATGTGTCGAAGAAGACGCTCGGGCAGTGTTACAAGGCGCTCGAGCAGGCGTTCAATCTCTCTCCTGGGGCGACTGCGCAGAGCAACAATGCAAACAATCCGTCGACTGGGCCGGAGACGCTGCTCGTGCGGTACTGTAATCATCTTGATTTGCCGGTTAGCATGCAGTCTATCTGCTCGGATATCATCGTGGCTGCACGGCAGCATGGTATCGCGGATGGGCGGAGTCCGGTGTCGATTGCGGGTGGTGCGATATACTTTACGTGTCTGTTGTTGGGCAAACCCAAGTCGGCACGGGATATCAGTGCAGTAGCTGGCGTCAGCGAGGGGACGATCAAGCTGGTGTACAGGCTGTACTATTTTGAGCGGGAGAAGTTGGTCAAGGAAGAGTGGATCAAGGAGGGCAAGGCCAACATGGACAATCTCCCTGCAGAGAGATAGACTGGGGTTTCGTGCCATGTGTTGTGTATGTACTGTCATGTACTTTTTTAACTCTGGTAGAAAACTGCAATATGGCATGGACGTCTCCTTTATCGTCTGCCTCCTCGTCTGCCTCCTCGTTTGCTTTTGGGTTTTGCAGCGGATGCTCGACCGAGTGCGACGCTGCCTTTGCCTTTGCTGACTGCCTTGATGGCTTTTCGAATGTTGAGTACATCGTCTCCGCCTTGCTCTTTACGAGCTCGTTTTGTTTCGCCATCCAACTTGGACAGAAGCGCGAGTGATGCTTGTGTCTCCTTTTCTCCCGATGCCTCTGCAGGATCAAACTTTGTAGCGATCATCAGCACCCTCAAACACACGACACAGGCGAAAAGAACACACCTTGCGCTTGACCCCGCGCATCTTGACATCTCCCTCGAGTTTCCTATCAAACGTGCCCATGCTCGCAGTACTGATACGCGTCGACGCGAGCGTGCGGTCAATGTCCATCTTGGCCTGCGCCCGTGCCTCCCGCGCCTCCTGCGCACGCATCACATTCTGCAACCGCTGACGCTCATTCTTGGCCACGCGCGCTTTCCGGGCCGTCCTCGCCTGCTGTACAGGATCCACATCCACCGCTACCCCGACCGCGCATCAGTCCCCTCGCACCAAAAGACGAAAAACGAAAGCGAAAGCGAAACGAGGGGGGACACACCGGCATTGGCCTTGACCTCGTGGATCCACTGCTCCTCGGCCTCCTTGTTCTTGCCCGCGCGTCCCCAGCGGTGGACCCAGGTCTGGCGGGCGTCGTCCCAGACGGCTTTTTCGCGCCGTGTTTTTTGGATGCCTTTGGCGGCTGCGAAGCGTTCCCATTTCGTCGGTGGTTTCGGCACCGGGAGCGGTTTCGTGCGTGGGAGCTGGGTGGTGGGTGGTGGGAGCTGGGCGAGCGGGCCGTCGGGGGAGGGGGTCGTCGGGAGGGCGTAGAGGGCGGCAAAGAGGGCTTGGATGCCGTCGCGTGCGGTCGATAAGAGGTAGTCGTCGAGGCTGGTGCTATACGAGAGAGTGGTTAGGATGGTGTTGGGGTCAGAGGACAGACGTACGTGTAGCTTTCGAGGTCGATCGGGTTTGGGTCTGTGACGGTGAGCAGACCGGTGTCGACGTCGAGCGGGGTGTCTTTGTCGACGGCGACGGATTGGCTTTGGATAGAGGGTAAAGAGGTGCGTTGGGTTTTGGAATTTGGGCTTACAGTTTGGCTGTGTGGGACGCAAGGAGGGACGATACGTCCATGATCAAGGCAAGAGATCAAAACCGGTTAGGGTAAAACCTAGTAGTACCTTGTCAAGTATAAATACACGCCTTCTTCAAAGCACAGAACGACTGCATTGCAAGGGCTTAAAGACTCTGGGCAGACACATGCACTCCATTCGCAACCCCAAACGGATGCCTGCGATTACCATAGGCCTCACCGTAAAGGTCCCTCAGCAACTCGACCTCGTCGATGACCTTCCTGGGCGATCTGTCCCGAACGA
>JBBPTN010000663.1:0-11216 GCA_038094075.1 Xerocomus spinulosus
GTCGCCAGCCTCAGAGACGGCGCCAAAGACGCGTCGCTTGACCGCTTTTTATCCCAACATGAACTCGACCAATAAACCGCTCAAGCCCTTCAGCCGCAGTGCTGCCAAACGACAGAGTGTGATGACCCTTGGGAGCATAGAACACCTCCAACATTACTTTACAAAGACGGGCATCGCTGCAAAGTCAAAGTACGTGTCTTGTATATCGTGTTTCATCGCTGAACACCGCCAAGTCCGTCCAAGAAGCTCAACAGCCAGCTCGTACCTGCAATAGGAGGCTTGGCCAGCCTTAAAACATCAAAGCCATCGTTGGGTAGCATCATGGACTTTGAGCTGCCACCTTCCCCAGTGGTCCCAGAGATTCGGCAGCCAACCTTCCCTCCCTTTGTCAAAACGTACGAAACAGACCCAGAGGCATTCCTTCCCGGTGTCATCGAGGACCTCACCGCCGTCACTCGTGCTTGGGATATACACCACGCACACGACACCACCAATATTCCACCAGTAACTTTTCGCGTGCTCGACGTACTCGACACCCTCAAGACGACCACACGCGCCATTCGTTCCGTCAGAAACTATGTGATTGCTCTTCCAGACGACTCTGCGGGCACTCTTCGTACGCACTACAGGAGCAAGGTCGCCACCAACGTTCCTGCCCAGAAACGCAACTTGGCTTTAAAGCCCCAACTCGATCCCCTATCCTTGATCCGCAAGTCCGCGTTGGAGGTCCTCGCCACACTCCGCGATCTCGAGGAACGTTCCAGAGTACCATTGTCAGACGAGGCTTACGACGCACAGAGCGATCGCGGTTCTTCACAGGAGCAACACCCTCATTCCCGCGGTCCATCACCAGTGGTCATGTCCGACGATGAGTTGGACCTCCCACATCTTGACCCTGACATGTCAATTTCATTCGTACGCGTACAAGGTCGCGATGAATCGATACCAGTCTGGGAGGATGAATACGACCACGATACCCGCAGCCTCAGTGAAGAAGAACGGGAAAAGCGGGAACACTGGGATGATCGGCTAGTCCTTGGCGGTGGGTGGCTGTACAAACAAGATGTCGACCTGTCCGTCCTCGGAAAGGAAAGAAACGTGGTTGGGCGATACATAGACCTTGTCGACGACGTGTTGTTTGGAGGCACCAAGGATGGAAAGCGCGGTTGGGAGCGAGAAAGCGAGAGAAGCGCAAAGAGGTCGAGGGATGGTCGAGGTCAGAACCGGAGAGTCAGCACAGGCGATGTCTTCACCGACCGGTCCACCCTAGAGGCACCACGCCCTGGACGCCGCGTCGTCTCTTCCTCCGGGCTTCTCAATTCTATGCGCAATATGTCCTTGTCAGAAGAGCCGGAAGACATGGTGACTTCGGAGACGGAAAGTGTGGACGAAGACGACCTTCCCAAATGGGCCAAGCGCTCGTCGTTCGCAGACGACCCGGTCGGTTAGTAGACGTGCAGAAAATATATGGATATTCTCTAATACTTGTTTCGCAGGTCGCGTATATGCGTTCTTGATAGCCGTCCTCCCAGAGCATCTTCGCCTGTTGGTTCCGCCAGCAACTGACAAAACTGCATTCTTCAGTGCACTCACATCTGGTCAATGTCTCTGCGCAGCTTACAACACTGGGGTGCGTCGATCCCGCAAGCCATGGGGTTTCATTAGTATGGACTCTATACACGATATCGCCTCCCTCGAGCAATATGCAGATGGCACAGACGGCGACGAGAAAGCGAAAATTGGATGGACGTTTCGAAGAATAGACAATCTGCGGTTATGGGCCGGGTGCGTGTATTCACCGGGCTTGAATCGTTTTTACCAACGTTTGCATTTTGCACAGTGCGCTCAAGCTTCGTTACCTTCTTCCCCTTGTCGTCCCTTCCACACCTGGCCGACCGGATCATATCCCTCGCACTGCTTCTCCAGCACGCACACATTCACGTGGTGCATCTCCTGCCCGTTCTTCCTCTGGTCATGCTACTGGGTCCTCCACTCTTGTAGATGCACCGTCATCGTCCACAGTAAAAGTCCGCTCCAATACAACCGAGCCGCCTCTGATGTTTGACCCTCGTCTCGTTGCAAGGAAAGACGATGGGTGGGAAACAATGCTTGAAACCGTTGTATTGCGATGGGTCACGGTAGTCGTAGAAGAAGCGCGTGGCGAAAGTTTACGGTAAGTGTATGGCATCGTCTAGCTGTTTTGTGGATTCGACGGTCTTTTACTCTACTTTATACTCTTCTGTGCCACATGCGTTCATTCCATTTCTGCTCGCTGTTTTCTTAATGTCTCGCATCTCTCCTGGTTCGTACTCTAGGCGCTTCCTTGATATCTTCCACGTTTTATACCTCAGACGATTACCCTATTACCCGTACATGTCTTCCGGTGAACGAATGGACTTGTCATGTACATGCTAGGATACACAAGTGGAGAGGAAAAGATATAGACTTTGTAGATTCGAATGCAGAATACATGAGCAACTAGAGCGGGGGAAAGTAATCAATTGGTCAACACTTGTTATCGCTTCAAGTTGTCCTGGTGCTCGTGGTCGAGGGAGTCCCGGAGACTGGCCATGTATTTCCACGGACAGTGATAATCCACGAGGAATTAGCATCTGGATACTGTTCGATTCGTAGTATGTTAGTTCTTTCATTTGAGTCTAAACACAATCCAAGTGAAATTACCTGCCAGACTGCGACTCCACCATCTATACATATCATTTGTGGTCAACCTCGTGGGAGATTCCAAGACATTAAAAACTAACCCCAGCCCCAGGTCGCCGCTTCAGAGACACACGAAGCAAGTGTAGATGGATCCATGTATCCACTGCCAGCATCTGAGGGCGTGGCCGGTTTTTCAATGACAAGTTTGTCTAGCGGAACGCCGTTTGCAGCGATCTGGAAGACGGCTGTTTCGGGCCAGACGGATGACGAGGCCTCGAGAAGACCAGAGCATGTCGTGTAGTCCGAGGTTTCTGCAATCCATTTAGTAATTATACCCAATATCTCGTGCTCTAAACCTGCCACCCACGGTTGTAAAACTAAGTTGTCATGAATGATATTTCTTTTACTGAAGATTGACCATGGTGCTCACCTTGATGTTATACTGGAACGGTGATCAAAGACTGAACAAAGCTCTCGAGTCGAATTAACTTACCCAATCGATCAAGCAACCCACGCTTTGATCAACAGCGAGGTAGCCCCCTCCACTCCACTTGGTCGGAGAGAACCTTGTTTCCGTGGAGTTTATCAAATACCAACGCCATTTGGCAATCACACTCACCATGGCGCAATAGCTACAAGAAATTCGGTCAACAACCATCATAACTGCAAAAAGGGTAACCCACGGGCATGAGTGACGATGTAACTTTCCCGAGGAAGTTTTTCACGGAGTTGTTTCGTATGGGCAATGAGCCACGACTCGGCAGCACCTCCACCGTTGTCAAACGCCACAAAGTCCTGTCATCCACCCAGATTTCAGTCGACTGCACGCAAGAAGCCAGAGTGGGAGAAAATTGAAATAGGTACCTCATAATCTATGTCAATTCCGCCGACGCCATATTTGATCACCCATGCAGCCAAGGTATTTGCCGCCGAGACAGGATCTACACCCGAGGATGTGGGTGTCTCAGCAGTCCCAAAAGCAGACACGATCAATGAGATTCCGGCTGCATTGTACTCTTTCAGATAGGAAGCACGCTGACTAGCTGTTAAGTTTTCCCAATTCTGTGCTTCATCGATCGAACCAGTGGTCAACAAGAAACCGAGGACACTGGGTACGTCGGTGATTCTGTTGCGTACACCAATTTGATACCACTCACAAAACATTGAAACCCTGTCCAACGTTGAACGTTGGTGTCTAAAATGAACAAGGGTGTATTACCTACCAGGACTTCAGATGCGGGGGGTAACGGATTGAACAACTTGCGGTCGTACGCAACAAAGTGAGGCGCAGCTGGAGTCGATCTCTTCAAAACATCACGCGCAGAGGGACTGAGCAACCTGAGTTTGTCTGCCAACGTCGGAACAGCCTGTGTCTGTCGAAGTGCGGATAAGACTGCCAAGATGACTACACCAGCTGAGAAGAAAGACAGCATTGTCAAGGAACATTTGGGAGGGGGCATATTAATACTCACCATGAGGGTATAATGTACAGCATGTCACAAAGTCACATTTTCTTTAGATCAACCCCGAGCACATCATGTAACCGTATCTTTCACGAATGTATGAATTCCCGCTTCGGTTTCTTGTGGCAATCTAGGCGTAGTTCCGCATTAAATACGTCTCAGATCGAAGTTGTGGTTTTATAAAGCCAATTGTAGGAAATAACACGCCATTAACGCAGTTAAGGTGCTGACACAACGGGGTTTGCAGTATTTAGGACAGGACTAGATGGTGTGCTGAATGCAAATCACCCACATAAAATCTAGCTTACCGTTCGCCCAGCAACGAAATTTAATGTTTGTTTGAAGGCTTGAATGTGTGTGAAAACTTCAAGTACTCACGCGCATATGTTCGTGTACCAGACGTTGCAATCGACTTGAACTTTGCGAGCCGAGAAAACGTGTGGGGGGACTTCAAGTTCAGGGTTCGCGTCCAGGAACGGACTAAACTTCAAGTGCAGACTGCAGACAAACGGGCACGAAAACTTGAAGTATGGTCGAACATGGAGAACGTGTACCAAACTTGAAGATTGGGCCAATGCCCAACGAAAGTGCTGCATTTCAAGTTTTGGACGTGAATAAACTAATCGCCCAACCAGATCGCCCAACTATAGTCGGGCGAGAAATGGTCGGCCACCAAGAACCCGCTCATCGGGTCGCCATGCAGGAGATCACACCAGGCGTGATAACGGACATCGTAAACCGGTAGGTAGTACATACAGCCACATAGCTACGTCGTGGTAGTAGCTATCTTCATCCAAGCAAACGAGTCCGACGAAACATCCAATGCATCCAGCTGATATTTCTTGAGTGCGGCGATCCAAGTGTCATCATAGACTGCTCTAGGTAGACCCGGGGTGGCCTTCCTTGAGCTCAGCGGGTTATCACTAGCGCGAATCCTCTTCACAGGTTTAGCTATCGAGATTCAAACCATACCTCGACAGCAACATGGAGAAGGGAACGCGGAGGACCAGAGAAGACGCTGGGAACGAGAGTCGGATGGACAACAGATAGGGTGGTTTGATGTGAGGAGTATCGGAATGGTCTTCTAGTCAAAGAGATCCATATACCGATATGTAGCCTCAAGGAGTGATCCCAAGTAGAAGAATAGATAGGCCAAGCCAAGGGTGGTAACCCAGCAGGCCAGTAACATTTCACTATACCAGTATAGTACTTGGTACATGTGAAAGAAGATGTTAGATGACATGGTCTGAAGAGACCAGAGGTCAAGGGGATCAAGAGTGGTTAGCGACCATGAGGAGAGCTAACCATCTTATATACACTATCAGTATCTATTAAAGAGGAGTTTGAACTCTATAGTACTGATAAGAGTGTAATACGCCATTGGCAGATAAAGATATTCCAGTAAGGGAATAATGCCATAGGCTGATAAGGATGGTGAAACGTGTATCATCACTAAGGTGTGATGTTTCACCATTATGACGTGATATGGCGTGAT
Organism: Xerocomus spinulosus; assembly: GCA_038094075.1. Lineage (NCBI taxonomy): Eukaryota > Fungi > Basidiomycota > Agaricomycetes > Boletales > Boletaceae > Xerocomus > Xerocomus spinulosus. The sequence continues at coordinate 5,620 of JBBPTN010000663.1, forward strand.
AACGACCATATATAGCGTCATAGATAAGAATGTGTCAGCATAAATGACGATATGAAACAATCTCTTATCTTTAGTAATATGAATAGCGTAAATGATTGATCTAGACCATAACGGTATAAAAGATGATCAATCAAGAGATCAAGGATAAGATCTTAATGATAAGATATGAAATAGACCTTGAATCTCAACACTCTTCCTCGCTGTTCATGTTGAAGAGATTTGAAAGTGGAGATAGAGAGACAGAGAATTAGCCTTTAAGTCTTCTGTGAACAAGAACATTGTGACTAGCGAAAGTTGATTGATCCTCTAGAAGAGGGATTCTTTGCCAATAGTTGTCAGCAGTTCGTGAGTTCAAGTGAAGACGATGTCCAGAAGATATACCAGTGAAAGAACATAGACGAGTTCTTCACATCTTCATAGATAGGACAAGATCAGGGTTTAGAGGACGTATGGAGTAGTCCATCCTGATGAGGTGAAGCAGATAGAGTAGCTTCAGAGGAAGGCGTAATCTCTTCAGATGTAAAGCCAAGTGGTTGATCCTGTATTGCTTGTAAAGTGGATGAGCGGGGTAGATGGAACGGAATGTGATATCGTTTCCAGAACAGTCATGAGAGCCTTGAAGGTGGTAGAACACCAGTGTGGTATGGCCCTGTTGAGATGATAAAGTCGTAATGACTTGAAGTGCAGTATGGATGATGCAGAGGAGTAGTATATCTGCAAACTACGATGACTGTGGTTTCATCCAAGCAATGGTAGATTGATCAGTACGATGATACAAAGACCTATCGTTGATCAAGAGGTGAGACATTGGTCTCGGATGGAGGTAAATCAATGATGCAGAGACCGATTGATATGTCCAAGGGATCATGGGAAGGAATCAGGAGTGACCGTAAGAGAGGTCATGATAAGAATCCGGATCGGAAGTAGAAGAAAGTCTTGAACCCTGAATGAAAGTCATTCTATGTCTTGATGACGGTGGGCGTGACAGTAGAATCTTCCGATGATGAGTGATTCAAGTTCCCGAAAGAATAGTGGCTTATCTGAGAAAGTAATCTCCAGTTCTTCTTCAAACAAGGGAAGGTTTCTCGAGTACCAAATCGAGAGGAAAGCTATTCTTGAAAAGAGATATCGTCGAAGAAAGAAAGCTCAACGAAGTTCTTCTTCATGATGCTGTAAAAGACACATTGAAACTCCTATACTCCAAGGTGAGTCAATGGTTTTCTTTGGCTAGTTCCATCTTGAGGAGTTGAGATGTACGGCTTATGGATGCGTACAAGATCAAGCAAAGGCTTGATAGCGATGGTGGTGACAGACGTAAATGTCTTCTGTCCAATTACTATGAGATCCTTCAGTGGCAAGAGAGATTCGCAAATCTCGTAGTCCAGTTGTTGTCAAGAGAGATAGTCTAGTCTTGACATAGTAGTGTCTTGAGTTTCCAACAAAAGATGACTAGAAAGAAAGAGGTGGATGAGACGAAAGTCAATCATCCTCAACTGGTAGGAAGGATGGAAGGATAAGATGAAGTCTTGAATCCAGAAACCTATAAAGAGGTTTTGATCATAGTCAATTCCTGTAGACCAAGAGAGGGGTAGTAGGCTTCCACTTGACATGAGGGCGGCCAGGTATAACATCAAGAATTCCGTTTCCCGTGTTGGAATTTGACAACCGTAGGTGATCCACTAATTCCCAGACTTTGATGAGGTGGTATTCCTGAAAGTCCGTACCGATAGAGGTGAAGTGATAATTTGTCCAGAGTAGCAATGACTAGGACAATGGCTTGATATCAGCTTGAAAAATGATATTGAACCAGGTATGCGACAAAGGCATAAGGATGATGCTCTTCCTGAAGAGTGACCAGTTCTCGTAGTGAGATGTCGAATCCTAAAGAGGATAGTAGGAAGTCTTGAGCATGGTGACGATATAGAAAGTCGTCAAAGGAGTAGATGGTTGGTTCATCATTCGAAGGGGTAAGACAATTTTGGTTGGTAAGTCCAGTAGTCTTGAAAGTCAAGCATAACGATATAGCCAGGAGGTAATCAGATGATTCTCCGTCATCTGTGGAATTAGGTGTCGGAATATGATCAACCTAGAAGTGGGAATAAATCTTCTGAAGTGGGGTAGCTAGTCCCTAATGAAGATCCCGATGATAAGGTTTGTCAATTGATGTTAAGGTCTGTAAAAGGAATTGGGACGAGTCTGTCGATCTGTTGTTTCTGTGAACACTGTGGAAAGAGATAGTCGTCATGGCTAATGATTATCCGGTGGTATTCATGTAAAGGTCGACTTGAGAGTTCCATCAAAAGGTATTCTTGTGAGGGATATGAAAGGATAAATGATATGTGCAGGGTGATGATAGCAAAGACCGATCAATGCACACGTAATGTTCTCCAGGGGTTTTGTTCCATGTGAGACGAATGACGTTCTGTAAAGAAGAGAGATGTCGGAGATAGAGTGATGATAAAGTAATCATCAAATGAAGACGGTGATTAAAAGGTGAAGTCAGATGACGTTAGACTTCTGATCTTCTCGAAGTGTGACATATCCTCGAAGGTGGTGATAGTGGGAAGAGAACAAGCAGATAGACAGAGTCTGCTGTTCGTGAAGATTGGATCTGAGGAGCCTGGGATGGAGATCAGGATATAGTGATCGCTGATCAGAAAATCCGGAGCGCTAAGCAGCTAACATGGATTGTAGAATTGGAGGTGCAAAGCAGCCATACACAAATCCTAGAGAATAGCCAGGATAGGATCCAGAGTGCATAAGAGGTGCTTGTGATATCTTCTTCTGTTGCCAAGTGACGTGTAGTCAAAGATGTTGGGAGAGAGTGTAGACAGGATGACTCAAGCGGTGAAAGTTGATTTATCCTCAGGTTGAGGGATTCTTTACCATCATCAGGATGTTGAAGGTATCCCAATCAGGAAGAGGCAAAAGGGCTGAAGAAGAAGGAAGCAGGAGAGGATCGCAAAAGTAAAAGTAAAAGCGATGATGCACATATTCCCCACCACAATCTGAACGAAGGGCAAGAGAGGTGTAAAAGGACGTGAAGAGTCCCCACCAGGACAGTAAAGTCCGGTAAATGGCAAGCAGTCGTTGAAAGACGTAAAGTGCCAAGAAGGCCTGTAAAAGGTCAGAGGAGGATGGTGTCGAAGAGCATAGTAGCTCAAGAATGGACCAAGAGTCCCAACGAGGGGAGTAGGTAGAGGCGATAAGCCGGGTCCAGAAGAGAAGATTTGTCTTCAGGTGTCTCGGAACTGTAAAGTGGTAGTACTGCCAAAGAGTAAAGACTCGTAGAGGGAGGCAGTATTGAAGAGTGTTGCCAAGAGGGAGAAAAGCCTATTAAGGCAAAACCCGATAAGATCTCCAAAAGAGTAGGAGATAAAGGCGATGCTGATGTTCTTCAAGGAGAAACATTAATCCCTAAGAATAACAAAAAGTAGTATCCGATATCAGAGGATCGGAAGGATGATGGAAGGAAAGATGGTGGTCGTAGGTCAAGACCCGTGAGAGCAGAAATGCGTCTCGGTGACCAAGAAGTCAAAATGAATCCATATGGTGGATACCATTACGTTGATGCCATGAGAAATCTTTCAATGTGGAATGTCCTTCTGTGGATATATCAATAGACAGTATCCGTAAGAAAGGTTGTTCAGGGCATGTTAACTGAACGTCCACATTTGTTCCAGAAGTCCTAAAAACAAAATTTCCCTATAAAGTAAAATCACCTTGCCAAAAGGCGATAGTGGTGATATATCGGCAAAAGATGCTGTAAAGCAAACCATATAAAGAGTTCTTCCTTGGAAGGCGTAAAAACTCTTCCTTAAGAGTGATCTTGTGGATGATATGATGAGTTCCAGGTTTGAAGAGGGTAAACCATGGAATGTTCTCCAGAGCCCGAATATGATGAGGGAGGAGAGTTCACGTTCCTGATCTACACATCCTGTGATGGTAGTCTGGGAATGGTGAATATCAGGTAGAGAGGACCTTGAAGGGTGGTGAGATTATCAAAAGACGTATCTGTAACCTTCAAATAGATGTGGTCATCGTAGAATAGACCTGATAAGATCATCCAATAAGAGTCGAGAATTCGTGAGAACAGGGAAGTGTTTCCATAAAGCAGAGTGGATAGGGGTGCAAAGCAGCCAACACGTATCCAGTAAATCCAAAGGATAATGGAGATAGTGAGTTCGTCGAAAGACGTAACTTTATTCTCCAAGAATGACCTGTAATGGATAAATGGAACAAAAGAGTGGAGCGCACAGCAGCTACACAACTCTTATAGAGTTAGTTCCAAATCCAGAAAGAAGGTGAAGAGGGTATGACAACGCTCTTCATATCCCATGAGAATGTTGAAGATGGAGGGGTCTTCAAGGTGAGGTTCCAGTTCCAATTCCGGTGGTCTGATTCCTTATCTTCATCAGATGACGAATGGTAGTTTCGTCAGAACTCCAGATGACGTAAAGTCATTTCTTCTATCGCAAGTTCCAGTAGAACTTTCTCCATAGAAGGTCTTGCGAAGTCCTAAAAAGGACTAATGACCAGTAAGATGAATTCTAAACCATCTGACAAGCAGATGATCTGAACTCAGATGAGCTGGTCGTCAGATGAGTTTGAAAACTCATTGACTGGAGGGTGTGAGAGAGGCAATGGTAGTAGCCAATCTCAAGGCAAGATCCTAGAAGTGAACAATGTTGGTCGGAAGCAACAGAGTTCTAGAAAAATGGAGGAAAGTTGGAGGAAGGGCGATGAAGAGAGAAGAAAGCATGAGAATGGTCGTAAGACCTATTACTCAGCTTGTGGAGTTATGGTGGTAGTCCATGAACAACGTGTTGATGGACGGAGATGAAGATGAGAAGCGAATTTCCTAAAATGGCTATAGAGTGATGGAAATCGCATAAGGAGTATCAGAAAGGAGAAGAGAAGAAGCGGAGAAGTTCTCAAATGCTTCTATATGAGATATGCTGGATGCAGTATCTCAGTGATGATGGGAATGGAATGGAGATAAGAGGGATATAGGTCATTGATCTGCTTGGAAAGAAGATGTGCTTGAGAGCTATAAGGATTGGGGCGCACAGCAACCACACAAATCCAAAGCGTGTGTCAAGCTAAAGATAGAGCATATGGCAATGCTCGAAGTCCTGTTCTTCTTTTAAGAATTCTTCTGACAAGATTGTGAGAGTGGAAGAAGATGGTTTGAAGTTCCGTGTGATGGTTGTTAAGGCCAAGAGTAGAACCATAGATACGATCAGAAGTGATCAGGTTCTGAGTGGAGATGCCGTAAAGTTCTTCATATGGGTCCTGAAAAAAATGGAGCTAGAAGAATCTAAGTCTTCTGCTGAGAGTGGTGGAACGGTGACTAGAAATGTTGTTAAGTTCCTATTCAGGATGAAGAAACTTGATTGTAGAAGTTGAATGGTTGGTCTATTTCGTAGAAGATTCGAAAGGGAGCAAACCATTGAAAGACGGCAATGAGAATAGGTGAAAGACTGGAGCGCACAGCTGCTAACACAGTCTGTATAAAGTCACCTATGTGGCCTTGTAAGAGTGATGAAACCAGAGGACGGTGACAAAGTTCAATAGAACTGTCAAGAAGCAACTTG
>JBBPTN010000664.1:0-11204 GCA_038094075.1 Xerocomus spinulosus
GACCTGGCTTGCGACAGCGGAAACACAATCCCTTCTTAATGCACTTGGCCTTCTCGATGGGGGTCATCTTGGACACCTTGAGAGCGTCCACATCCATGGCATTGGGATCAGAGACAGCTGAGGAGGAGGAGGGGGAGGGAAAAAAGGCGGTAGAGGACCTTTCCTTTCCTAAGTTATTGATGCGAGCGAGTTGGGTGTGGAAGACCTTGGCTTTCTCGATCCAAGTCTTTGCATCTTTGGGCACTGGAATGATGCCGAGAATGGCCGAGACAATTTTCACATCCATGCCGTCGCATAGAAAGTGAGTGAGGGCGTCATCGTCAGTGATACCTGCTTTGGCAGCTAGGTTCTGAAAGTCTGTGATGTATTTCTGGAACCCGTCGTCGTGTTTGGTGGGTTTCTGGCGCAATCTGGTCAGCGCAATGCGAGCAGTGACCTTTGTGTCAAAGGGGTAGAAGGTGGACTTAAAATCTTCAACTAGCTTGTCGAAGGTTTTCTCTGTGGAGGCGATCTTTGCGTCGGCCATCTTCTCATACCACATCTCAGAAAATGGGACTCCTCGTCCCTTGCTCATTTTGTTAAGAGCGGTCATGATTTTGTCATCATCCGTGGTGTACAGGGTAGAGTTAAGGGCGAAGTACGCCTTCATGGCAGTGATCCAGCGAATAGCATCACTGGTTTCTCCAGAGAAATCAGCTGGGAGTGCAGCCCTGAGTTCAGATTTGGTGGTAGACATGGTGACCGGTGGTGGAGGTGAGGGACTGAGTTGTATGGGCGAAGGGGGTTGGGACTGTGAGAAAAAGGGCAAGGGAACTTGGGGCGGTGAGGGTTGTCTTGGGGGAGTGGCAGCAGCAGGGATACTGGGGGCAGGGGATGAGGAACTTAGACTAAAGAGCTGAGGGAGCTTAGGAAGGCGATAGGGCTGAGGACTAGGTATGGTAGAAGAACCTGCTATTCTTCTGGACTGAGGTGCTAAGGCAAGGGCAGAAGGCGAAGGTACTGGGGCAGAGGGTTGTGAATCCTCTTCTTCAGAGTCAGAGGAGAGGCGATAGCCTCGCTTGGATGAAGGTCTGTGTGAAATGTTGCTGGGGGTGTCCTACACCTAGATAGGTGGGACGAGGGAGATACTTGATCTTTTGTTACGCTGAACGCACACTTGTGCCGTTCAACAACCTCTCGATGGTCGGACACTCACGAAGAGGTCAACAGAGTCCGTCGAGCTAGGAGACCAAGGTAAGACAGAGTGACAGAGACTGAGATTCTGAGGCGAGCTCAGAAGACAAGGATTAGGACTTAGGGACTTAGAGACTCAGAGGTGACACAAGAGATGCGAAGGAAGCACAGATCAAGTATGGGAAAGTATTGTACATGGCAGCGGGGCATTTATACTAAGGAGTGCGCAGCAGAGAATAGTATGGAATGTGGAAGAAGATGCATGACTAAGTATCTATAAAGAGAAGATACTGGCGGAGGAGCTGTCCGAAGGAAAAGAAGATCATAATACTTCATAAGTAGAGAAGTGTGGTCCAAGAAACATCAATACATGGCGAAAGCAATAAGAGTATCCCCATATATGAGTACAGGGGGTCTCTAGAGAGAAAAGAAGAATGTCTCGATGAAGAAAAGAGATCGTAACAACAAGTGTCTCAGGTGTGAGAACACTTTCCCATAGGAGTTTCCAGGACACAGTTACCGCTTAGAGCATGTATCCTTCAACACTCCCCCTTGTGTAGTGTTCAGTATGTTACATCGAACATGCACACACAAGGTTGGCTTCTACTGTGTGAACAGTAGGCATCCACTGAGAGCGAGGGTCATCTACCTGGTTAGGGTAGGCATCCACGTATAGTGAGTATCATCTACCTGTTAAAGAAGTCAAGAGGCAGGCATCCGCACGAAGCAAGCATCCACAGAGAAGGGTTCTGTGTGAAAAGTGTCTTCTCGTGAGAGTTCATCTACCAGTTAAGGCAGGCATCTGCACAAAAGGCGAGAGCTGCATAAAGCATAGTTTATACTCATTTCAGAGTCATCCACGCATAAAGCAGGCATCCATGTGAAGCGAGATTATATCGGGTTTCCCAGGCCTGATAAGGTCATCTAGAGGAGTGCAGCATCGACTCTAGGCATCACATATGAGGAGCACAGCATTGAACTCATAGTGGATACAAGCAAGATATAATCTCTAGCTTTGCAGAGTGTAGTTTAACGACATACTTAGGTCAAGATGCAGTTTAAGGACATGCTGGTCCAAGATGGGAAGGATGTAAGGGCGAATAACCCTTAAGGTGGATGATGTAATATGTGCTCAAGGTTAGCAGCCTTGAAGTCCGTAAGGGCGACATGTTCAATGGTTTGCTAGACCAAAGAACAGAGCATTACATGATTTGGTTGTTTAATCCTGTGAAGTGTGGTAATTCATTAGATAAGGAGTTACCTGGTAAGGAATCAAACTGTGCTTCTCGACAGAGTGTGTGACTCGGGAGATAATGTGCCATTCGCTATAGATAGCAAGCATCCGTTATCAACGGGCATCTGCGCAGTTAAGGTGAGAGTTCATCCAATATAGATTGGGCATCACCACATAAAGAGCGATGGGACTTCTGCATAAAGAGCAAGCATCTTGCTTGGGAATAACAGTAATTCCATTGGCAAGGAAAGGTTCATCCATATTAATAGAGCAAGTAGTATCTCTGACATCCAATCAAAGAAGTTCCGTGCATGCAGTGAGGAATTAGACTGCAGCTGTTAAGCACGTTCCTCAGATTTAACGGATGGAGAAAGTCGTCAAGGTGTTCTCCATATAATTGGGTAGACATATATAGTGGAGCAGACGGTGAGACCGATGTGGTTGGAATTCAATTCCTCTCGTTTCCAGAGTACCGCATCCAGATGTCTGTTTCGAGTGTCGTAAGGGAGATGGAATGGGGAAGTGCCAAAGATCGTGGTGTATGCATGTCTGCTATGACAGATCAATTTGGCATAGGGTGTCCTTGAGGAAACAGGACTTGGATGTATGTCACATTGCTCAAACCGCAGCATCCAATGACTATATGTTGAATTATCCCGATGGTTGATGAGCATTGGTCAACCTGTTCAACATTCCTCTACTGCCGTTGGTTTGCAAGTTTCCAAGGGGTATGATAATATGATCTCTTCATTGTGTGGTCTTTCTCCATTCTACTAGAGGAGTTTAAGTCAATCCATGAAGAGTGCATTGTCAGTAGAGTATTGCAAGGTGAATTCGTTCCTGCAATAGGGTTCTTCCGTGTCAAGATGAGCGAGTAAGTTCTAGAGCTCGTGATGTGCACTGCGAGGTATAAGGGCATCCCGTGGTGAGATCTGAGAACTCTTGTATAGCTCAAGATGGAGCTAGGTAAGAAAGTCAGTGAAGACTTCTTCTTCCAGTGACTGTTGGGCATTGCACATCTCCAGGTGGTGCAATACCAGCAACCAGAGAGGAGGGAGCAGGCATGCTGTGCATCAATCTCATACCACACTTCTGGGCTAAGTTTGTCATGTGTGTGTCTATGCCGAGTAGTCAGAAGAGCCATAAGCTATTGAGCTCTTGTGTTGCGACTGGGGCTAAGATATCAAGGGTAGACCTTTGTCCACATCTGTGTTCCATGCAAGATAGGCAAGAGCAAGGTCGTATGATATGATATCATAGACATTGACAACTTATGTATTGAAGCTGTTCCCTACAAGCTTCCTTCTGGGTTGTCTGCATGAAAAGTGTCCAAGGGATTTCATATGTCCAGTTTCCATTTGGTCGAAGGTTCAGGTATGCTTGTGTGCACTCATCCACAACTGTAGTAGTGCGAGGAGTGAAGTGGAGATGAAGGTCATTCCACAGCAGATAGGGTGCAGAGAGGAAGCAGGAGTGAAAATACTCCCCCTTCCCAGCAAGGCGAGGTATGGTGGTAAATCAATCTGCAGCGCAAGGGCATGAAGATAAGCCAGTGGCAAGAAATCAATCCGCAGCAAGAAGCACAGAGATAGCCAAAGCCTAAACAGGAATGGTCTCCAGATCCGATGTGCATAAGCAAGAGTAGGTAGAACCTGTTAAGATATCAACCACATCGAAGAGAGCAGGAATTAGACCAAAAGAGGAAAGTAGCCATTCGTCACCATGAGAATGAAAGAGCCCATGAAGATCCATGTAAGATGATCAGTTGGGTTGGAATCTCTGTGAGAGTAAGGACTGCGACCACAAGAGAGAAGATAGACCTAGATCGGAATGGAAGAGGGTGAAGATAGAAATGGTGCAAGGGGACATGGAATAGAGATAAAGCGCAGTGGGATGTTACATCACTGTTTGCTGCGTAAATCCCAGGTGATTTGTTCGGTAGATCTTGACAGGGAATGTTACATCCTAGAGATAAGAACAAAGCTGTTCGGCTTGACAGGGAATAGAATATCCCGGGAGGCTGTGAACAAAGGGAACATGGCCGTGAAGCCATAGTCATGCGCAGGTTAATCTATGCAGGTGAACCGCACGAAAGTTTATGGACATGAAAGTCCAAGGGTGTCTTAGTCATAACACACAGGGTACTGTAGGTGGATTGGGGCACACTGCAGCCACACTAATCCCAAGGCAGTAATCTGCAGCTGTTAAGTGAGAATATATCCAAATGACAAGTGGAACAATGTTGATAAGACATATCCAAACCGATAGACCGCAAAGTTGATGTGTTCAGCTTGAAGAGACTGACATCAGGGACAAAAGGTATGGATGTGAAAGTGATTCCAAGAGGGGAACAAATCTGATGTGGGAGTAGGTTCTGCAACTGCAAAGATGAGGTAAGTTCCAGATGGCAAAGACAAGGGAGGACAACCATATGTGAGAGTGGATACTGCAACCGCAAAAATGGTATGAAGTCCTGTTGAGATCTTGCAAGGAATCAAAGAGGGAATGGTAGAGCTCCTGTAGATCTGCCAAATAAGTGCTGTGTAGACCCATTCGGCTCTGTCAAGTCCAGGATCTCTAGCAAGATAAGGCAGAAAGAAAAATACTCCCTCTGAAAGGGTGTTCCAGTAAGAGGTAGTCGTTGAGGATGGAAGTCTGATGTGTTGATGTTAAAAGGGACTGTGCCGTAGTCTGTTAAGCTTGAGTCCTAGTGCGAGAGTCTCCTTAGAAGGAGCACTGCAACCGTGAACTGCATGAAGAGCGAGATCAAGGCTTAGACATAGACAAAGGATGGTCTATATCCTTGGATAGTTTATCCAGAATGTATCGATGGATAGGATTGGATCAATAAGGCTATATAGATCTTGATGTTTCAACCTAAATAAAGGGGCGAGAAAAAGGAAGATGCAGGAATGGTACATCCGCAATCTTGAAGACATCTGCTCCCTGTAAGGGAAAAGATCTATAAGGGTTTGTCAACTAGCCGATGGTAAGGGCCTATCAGTTCCTTGCCTCAAGATTGACAACGTCTACCACCGGTCAATTATCGACATCATACAAGATGTCTTTGCAGGTCAGGCATCTTCAACATTCCATTTCATGCCATTCGAACAGTACTGGACAATGGCGGACAGACAACGTGTCCATGTTTACTCAGAGGCCTATTCATCTCCTCAGATGCTTGACATCTACAAGGAAGTCAACTCTCTCCCATAAGAGCCTGGTGATGACTATGAGTGAGTGGTTGCTCTGTTAATGCTTTGGTCTAATGCTACACAGCTTGCAAACTTTGGGGACGCTTCCCTCTGGCCTGTGTACCTCTACTTTGGGAATCAATCAAAATACACACACGGGAAGCCAACATCAGGTGCATGCCATCATGTGGCATACATTCCCTCAGTGAGTCAGCAATTTGAATATCGTACACATCAAACTTACACTACGAGTAAGCTTCCAGACAATTTTCAGGACATTTACACCAAGATATATGGAGATGCATCAAGTAATGAGGTCTATACTCAGTGCGAATGAGAGCTAGTACAAGCCGTGTTGAAGATGCTACTCGACAAGTTTGTCCAAGCCTACAAGAACAGTATCTTGATTGCATGTCCAGATGGCAAGACTTGGCGCTTCTACCCATGCTTCTATAGCTACTTGGCTGATTACCCAGAAAAGTAAGTATCTTGTTCTATATCTGGGTATTTTATCATTTAAACTACTACTATTATAGAGTACTCTTATCGTGTATCAGATTTCTGGGTGACTGCCCATGCCCTCACTGCTTTGTCAAGAAGTCCAATGTTCCCAACATGGGAAGACCATCCGACATGCACACTCGAAGAACACAAGTACGTAAGAACAACAAGACATACCAGCAAGTGATTGGGAAGGCACGCAATGCGATCTTTCGAGGCAAGGCACTAAATAGTAGGCAAGTTAATGATATGCTCCAAGACTCATCATGGGCACCCATCCGAGTAAGTGAATTTATGCTAGATATGCATGTAATACCTTAACACTTGTTCTAGAGTGCATTTTCAGAGTGTCTCTCCTCTGAGAGTGCTTTCTTTGATTTCTTCGTCCTGCTGGTTGTTGACCTACTCCATGAGTTTGAACTCGGAGTATGGAAAGCAATTTTCACACATCTGATGTGTATCTTGCATAGGCATCTGCATGGGTATGGCCAACCCACATGGGTCATGGGTATGGGTACTGGTGGGTATGGGTGTGGGTCACAGTATTCATACCCATACCCATACCCATACCCACACTGTGGGTTTTAACCCTAGATTAGGAGGTATAAGTCATAAAGGTGAGTCTGAGTAAGCACCATTATGTAGCAGTTGCTTACTTTGATCTTGCCGTTCATTAGTTGTTGACGACCACTATGTGTTTTGTCAGTTCGTGTCCAATACAATCGACATGCTCACATCATTGGATTCCTATTGTACTGTCGTAATGAGCTAATAGGACAGAGAAATCGTGCCAGGACTGGATGGTTAACATCCATGTTAGAGCGTGAACCATTTCCTGTGTAGACAGGTGGAACAAGGGCAGCCACTGCCAGGTTTGGGGCAGCATAATGCCCAATTTTATCCTTAAGACGTGCTGTGTCATCTGCGCGAGTCATTGCAATGGTCTTGTTTATCTGTAGTCACGCTAAACCAATAAATCAGTGCATATATGCGCATAAACGTACCACTGATGCCACCCAGCGGAGCTCCTGGTGTTTGGAAGTGTCATTGATGAGCTTCTTGAGACGAGGTGCAAGCTGAATGAGCAGCCGGTATGCTCGTTTGTGGTGATCAATGGCTTCTGGCCCTCTGTACATCTTAGTTAGATTCACCAATGCGCCAACAGAACATCACCTACAGGTCACCAAGGTACTTCTTCCTCACTTCACGGTCTACCTCTTCTTCATCAAGATCTCCTCTCTTGGATGCTTCATCATCAATGACATGAAGGATGGTGTCGAAAACCTTGCTGGCCTTGCAGAACATGTCAACACAGTGTGTAACAGCACGTGCCGCCTTCTTGTAGTCCTCATCAGCCTTGGCCTGATCTGGTTTCACTCGCTTGGAATCTGGCTTTGGCTGTTCCAGATCAGACTCAGGTGCAACATCTGAATTGGATTTGCTCAATTGCTTCTTCCTAAGAGCAGTTATCTGACGCACTGAGACAAATGTAGGCTAGTTTACTCACTTCTTCCCCTTATGTTTTTTCTGTTTCTCCTTCCTCTGTTGCACTTTCTCTATGTCAGAATCAGAGGATGACTCCGAGGACTCATCGTCAGAGACAAACAAGCCTCGAAGCGGCATGGTGGTAAGGATTAGAGTGTTGATTCCCATTTGGTCACACTGTGGGAATAGATGTGACATGCGGCATCTCCACCTTGATCCTGATACACATCAGTCACGCCTATACTGACAGTGGGTTTTCTATACGTTCTCAAGGAGTTTCCAGGCTAACTTTTGGCTTTTTGATAGCTAGATACCATTCTATACCCTAGATCTCGATGTATAACCACCCACTGCCAAGAATATATAGTCATTTCTTCACAATCGCACGTCCTTTTCTGCGCTCAGCCTTGTCCTTCTGTCTAGGATGGACTCTGTCCCTCGTTGTATCTGTGGCAAGGAGTTCAAAACTGACAAGGCGCTAAGCCACCACGAAGCGCAGTGCTCTATCTCACTAGAAAAGACTACTGATCTCTATTCAAGGTCCCACCGGAGGAAAAAGCGCAAGACGACTCATAACCATCGCCAATCTCAATCCACTAGTTCAAGAGGCCCATCTCCTACCCAGGACCCTGCTGCACCAGGCGATGTCACCCAAGAGTTCAATGTAGATCTTGGGGGTATTGAAATAGATGTGCGTTCATTTTGTGTGTTGCATCGTATCTCATTATTTATTCTAATAGTTGGAACTTGGAGTGGAACCCGAGAGCATTCCAGAGCTATCTGACGGTCAGAACATAGAGCCTAAAGTGCCACTGGATCCCCCTGCAATCCCAGCTCCCATCACTTCACTTCGCTCTGGACGATCAATTCGATTACCAGCACGCTATAATGACTTCTACCACGGAGACTTGATACCAGACCATCCATCTATTCATATGCCGACACTTTCCCATCCAGACCCACGTCACCTGCCTCAAAAACTAGACGAGTATCAGACAGAGCCCAATAGCTTCGGGGTTTTCCGTGTGTACCCTAGACAGCCGACACTCAATCCTGACGCAAATATCACGCTCCAGTCCCTCGTTGATGCCCCAACACTTGAGCAAGAACTGCCATATATCTCAACCAAGGTCGGCGGTTTGGCTCCGTCAACCAAGATTACATCCGACAACCTGTATTCGGCATTCAGTAGCCCCACTGCAGGAATTCTTATGTCCTGGTTCTACTCAGGCTCGACTACAAAGTCGATTGCGGAGCTAAATCATTTGGCACGCATGCTTGATGATCCCTTACTCGATCCAAAGGAGTTCAGCAAGTTTGATCATGATGCTGAGAGAAAACGGGTCGAGATATATCTACGGGCTGAGAGTAATCCGCTTCGTGTGGAACATGGCTGGATGAAGAGCGATGTTTTTGTACCTCTCCCCAGAGAGGGTGTTGAGTATGAATCTGAGGACGACCCAAGGATACCACATCTTTGCGTTGAGGTCATACACCGCTCAATCCTTGATGTTGTTCGTGCAGCATTGCAGGATGCGATCTCAGCTACGTACCACATGACACCATTTGAGGAGTGATGGACTAATGCAAACGGAAAAACAGAAAGGGTGTATAGTGAAGTTTACTCATCCCCAGCAATGCAACACATGGACGAAGAGGTCAATGCATTGCCAAGGGAGCCTGGAGACACTCATGAGCGTGTTGCTGTACCGCTCATGTTCTGGTCTGATGCTACACAACTCGCAAACTTTGGAGACGCATCGCTATGGCCACTCTACCTTTTCTTAGGCAACCAATCCAAATACACACGTGGAAAGCCGACATCAAATGCGTGTCATCATATTGCTTACATTCCAAAGGTACATCGTTCCAATTATTACAAGGCGAATAAGCACTTACCTATTAGCACCGTGTAGTTACCAGACAACTTCCAAGATATCTATGCGGAACTTTGTGGGGATACTGCAACAAGCGAGATGATCACTCACTGCAAGCGTGAGCTGATGCATCAGGTAATGGACCTTCTATTTGATGAGGAGTTCGAGAAGGCGTATGAGGAAGGGCTTTTGGTGGTAGGCCTAGACGAGATCATTCGGCGTTTCTTTCTACGATTCTATTCTCACGGAGCTGACTACCCTGAAAAGTAAGTGCTACATTAACATACCTACGCCGTTTCATTGATGCCAGAGTCCATCCACAGGGTTCTCCTTGCTTGCATCAAATTTCTAGGCAAGTTTCCGTGTCCCCGATGTCTAGTGGAGAAGAGAGAGATCGTAGGAATGGGAATGGAATCCGACATGACCACTCGAAGAACAAAGTATCGCAAAAACAACAAGAGTTACCGTCGTAAGGTCAACAAAGCACGCAACTTGTTATTCCTAGAGGGTAAGAAGATCAGCAGTGAGGCCGTTGCAAGGCACATGGACTCAAAATCACTTGTCCCAATCCGTGTAAGTTTTTGGTGAAATTACACTTAGTGGTACTAACATTCTCCACTAGAACGCCTTTGGAAAGTTCGCGATCAACTTTTTTTTACTTTTTCTTATCGATCTTTTGCACGAGTTTGAGCTCGGCGTGTGGAAGGCTATTTTCACACACCTGCTGCGCATCCTGCATGCTGCAGGAGGGACAGCCGTTCAAGAGCTCAACTGGAGGTAGGTCGCATGTTATCATTTTGATCTGCTACACTAATGAACGATCTAAATAGGTATCGACAAGTTCCGACATTCGGACGTGGCACGATCAGAAGATTCCACAAGAACGTGTCATCTATGACAAGGCTGGCAGCGCGTGATTTTGAAGATCTATTACAGGTATGTAAATACATTCATTTTGCACGAAGAACAAACTAACAAAGTCCTAGTGTGCCATAACAGCATTTGAGGGGCTCCTACCAGAGCCACACAACAAGGTCGTCCTTGACCTGTTGTTCGATCTAGCAACCTGGCACGCATTTGCAAAACTGCGACTTCACACCGACACCACTCTCTCATTCTTTGACATCGCCACAACATCACTCAGCATCTCGGTGAAGAAGTTCCTGGAAACAACTTGCTCGTATTATTACACATCAGAATTACCTAATGAATACGCTGCCCGAGGACGACGTGAGGCTGCGCTCGCTCAAAAGCAGCCAAAACCATCATCCGCCAAGCGTGCGACTGGTCCAAAACACAAGACGCTGAACCTGTCGACATACAAGTACCATGCTTTGGCGGACTATCCTGATACCATTCGACAATTCGGAACTACGGACAACTATTCTACCCAGACAGTAAGTATTCCGTGATCTGCACTGTTTAGTCTTTATGCTAATACACATTGGATCGCAGGGAGAACTTGAGCACAGAAGCCTAAAGCGGCGGTTTCCACGTTCAGGAAAGAAGAAAGCGACAATGGTTACAAGTATGGCCAAACAAGAGGCGATAGAACGCTTTATTCGCAAAGTAAATGCCGCACGTGAAGCACTCAGAGCGGGAGAAGGGATGACTCGGCGTGGCAAACGACCCCGAACATCTCCCTCGGATCATTATCACATAGCGGCCACAACCAGGTGCTCGCATGACCTCACGGAGTGGCTGGAGGAGCAAGGGGAAGATCCTGCGACCGAGGTAATA
>JBBPTN010000665.1:0-11197 GCA_038094075.1 Xerocomus spinulosus
TACTGTTTTGGCGTGCCGCGCTAGACCAACGTGGGCAAAAGATCGACTGGTAATGTGCCCATGATCGTCGTCGATTTTCCTGATCGATCAAATGGCAGCGTGAAAGGAACGAGACGCTACCGGAAGGTGAGGCTGTCTACAACTGATGGATGTATGCGCTCGTTTCACGGAAACGAGAGGGGGACGCATCTTGCTGTGATGACAAGAATTTGATTGATTGATCGAGTATAAATACTCGGATTAGAGAAAGTTTATGGAAAAGTGCATACTCATCGGTGAGTGCGTCTCCAAGTTGGATTCATGGTGGATGATCCCTTGGTCATGCTCAAATAATGGGCCGTACAGATCACCCGATGGCGTACATGCGATGCGCATACACGGGCTCAGTCAAATTCTGAGAGCTGCTCGTCATCCATGACAAAGATTCGTAATGCATATATCCAGTGTCGCAATTTCAGGTTCGAACATTGACAACATTGGAATGCTGGGCTGGGCAGGTGCGCGTGTATTATAGGCGAGTGTACGTCCGTCAGACCTACGATGGACGATTGACCTATTCAAGAAGAAGAATGGGGAACTTTATGCAAACACGGTGAGATATGAAGCACAGCGAATCCACTCATTGAATGTCGCAATTTCTAACCATCGAACGTCGGACGACTCAAATGTCAACGGCTCCCGTCACACGTCAACGTTCAGCTGTCACTGGCACTTGCCATCTCAAACCATGACAATCCACCTCCGGTCCATGCGGACGTTTGACAGAGAACAAACAAACAATTCGGACACAAAGAGAGTGGCTGATACAGTTCGCCTGTCAAGTGCACAGGCCAACTGTCGTGTCTTTCCAACCTCGGAACCAGTGCATATTGTTGATATGTGCACCCTCGGTGCTTATCAAACCTATATGCAATCAACATCGTAGCCGTGTTGCACAGCATAACGTGCACCCGGTCCGGGATACTGTAGGTCCGGATTGCGTGATGCTTGCGTCCTTGTTAGGTCGCGTAGGACTCTCCGACCTATTCTTTTAATCTCTAGATCGTGGCGCACATTCTGTGACGGACGTAGGCCGTAAACATCCCAGATTGTAGAGGCGCGTTCAACCGCGGCGTACCTTATCCTAACACGCCTCGCGACGCTTTATATCTTCGGCCGAATGAAGTTGACTAGAGATGGGCCACCACGGCGGCAGCCTCGATCAACACCACCGGAATACATGAGACAAACGTACACCGGATACACATCACCTTGTCCCTGGTGAATAACGTAGCGTCTTGTTCGATAAGCCCACGCGCCTGTCCTGCGATGAGTCTTTGACGTCACCGAGGGCGTTGCACTGCACTTTGGCGACGAACGCGCGTATCATGATAAGGGTGGCACAAGCGCACGTTCCGTGTATTCGCATCAAATGGAGAACGTGCATCGTCATGACTGCGCGGATGCTACCCACCGATGTACACACGAGTGGGAGGGAACAGCTTGATGGTGATTGGGGACCGACCCTGCGGTCGTGCGCATAGCCGAGGAGCGCGTATCGAGCGCAGGATCAACAGACAGTCCGGTGAGAATGCAACGCCCGACGTGGCAAGGAATAATACAACTAAAAGATCAAAGGAAACGGTGCGTTTCTCCTTCGATAAGAATGCTGGAGACGCATTTTCACGACGCCTTCTATTCCCAGCACGATCATCCTAGTTCCAGGAAAGAGGGACAAGAATGGAAATATTGTCACCGAGCCTGCACAATGATGTGTTGTCCCGGCTACGTCGCATAATAGAATCGGATGGCGTGATAGAGAGGTACATTCTTCCGCGCAAACGCCTTTTTGACGTGAAGACGGACGTGTCAACTAAAACCTTGATAAGATGTCCCCATCAAGACTTACCATATCTTTTTCTTCCATTCCAAGAGACGAGACGGGTATTGACGTGGCCTAGCGATATCGGAACGAGTGGATAAGCGGACAACACGTCTTGGTTTGATCCATTTATCAGCAAACGTGTATGATGCTCAGCCCCAAGGGTGGATACAAAAGGCGTGGGGACGAACTAGAAGTGTAAAACGGTACCCACTCAACCAAACGATCGAGGACGCAAGTCGCGAAGTCACTGCAAACGGAGAAACTGGGAGGATCACGCACGTAATCGCAGCGGGCACTTCAAAGACAAGAAGATATCTGAACCCATCGGAGAATTAATCTCTATCACATCCGTGGAATGGAATGGATTTTAACGATATCGGTCCGGTATACCGGGTTATGTTGAGAAGAGAACTCTTCGGGACCCATCCGAATATGATGCATCTGTCCTCTCACACACACAAGGTATGTTGTGCAACATTTTGGATTAAAAGAGAGCATGTATACGACAAGTGTTCTCCAAAAGTGCATCTACTGCTCTCAGACGTTCAACACCTGTCACAGGACGTAAAACCAAACAATCAACGTACTCACTCAGACGCGTCTATCCATCCAATGCGCAGACGGTTTTCATGAAGAGTACATTTCTTCTTTTGTCTCGATGCCTGCACGGGATCTCCAGCGACAACACCACGAAAAAAAATAGAGCGACATACCCAATTCTTCCCGGACGGGTTTCAGCTCGTCCAAGTACGCCTGGTACTGTTGCTTGTTCTCTACTTTCTCCTTGACACCCTCGAATATACGCACAGCGGTCGCATAGTCGTTCACGCGACGTGCCGCACGGATGGCAGCCTCAATGACGCTAGGAGAGGGAACGAGATCGTGGGCGAAACAATTGTTCAGGCCGCGCTGTACCTCGAAGAGGTCTTCTGCGCCTTGGAAGAAGGCGACGTAGCGATCCGAAAAGGCTTCGAATGTCTCTTGGCTGTGTGCGTCCGATGACGAGAAGCGGACTCTCGTAGGAAGTGCAGGGGCAGCGCGACGAAGGGACGCCGTTGGGCGTGCGCGGAGGATGGAGGTCGCAATACGCATGTTGGTCAAGGAGTGAAGAAATGGACGCTGGTCAACACGTGGGAAAGTCGAATCAGCTCCGGATTCCTCCGTTGTGGCTGTGTTACTAGTCTTTCACTTGATGAACACGTTTTGTCTGTATGGAGTAGTCGACTATCTAACATATATTGTACTTGTAGTAGCCTACACTTTCAGAAGCCTCGGCAAGCCCCTAGTATTTGGTTATATTTGTATCGACTGTACAGTTGGAATCAGCCACACACGCTCATCGTCTGGTACAACCAGCACCCCTCTGCACGATGTCGACCGACCTCCAGTGGCTCCTTCTCCGCGTCAGTGTGCCCATGCATGGATCCTTGAAAAGCTAATTCTTTTATACAGAACTCCAACTCTTTCCTCGTCAAGAGGGGACCCGAGGGCCGTATTTTCTCTACCGAACCCGTATGTATCGTCCCTCTGTTCTGCCCACAAGGCGTCTCATCGTAATAGGGTAACCTCCGCAACATCCATTCGCACAAGTACTCTGGTCTTGCAAACACAAAGGCAAAGATGCTCGAATATCGAGTTCAGCATGTACTGACGCGATCATGGTTTGTAGACAATCGACATCAAGGACTCTGCCACAGGCATTCAAATTACCGTCAATAAATCCAAGGCGACGCCTCAGCAAGTCCGGACTTCCCGGACGACGTTCTCGATCCGCAACCGTTCTGGTGGGCGCCGCTCACTGGGTGTCGTAGCCGGTCTCGCAAAGCGGGGCTACCGCCCTGAGCTTCGCGCTGTGAGTACCCCTTATCGATGTCTCGTTGTTTAAGACACGCGTCCGGATACGCGCCGTCTTCTGTGGACGGAACCAAACGCACTCTCGTTAGAACTCACTGGACAACACCACCTTGGTGTATGAAAGTTGAGCGTGGACACGTTTGCAATATCAATGCAGTCCATATTTTGGACAGTCTCCATTGGCTTTTTGCCTTCTCCGTCAATGTCTTTCACGGGGAAGCGCGATTGGCGACTACATTCATTTCTGTCCTCGATCATCCCGTGGTGCTTGTGCTAACGGAATGACTCGGACAGGCCGCTCTCGGTCGCACCTCTGCTCTCATTGCTGCACAAAAAGAAAAAAAGTCTCGTCCACCAAAGAAGGCACGGGGAAAGAAGGCCACCGCATGATTGTTTGGGCGTGTATCTCTAGCGTTCTCTTCACTATGCCCCTTCATGATAAAACAAGCAGTGTCATGCCAGCTAGGCTTATAATCCCTACTGTGAGCACGTCGAGACGTCTGAGCAGTTCCGGATCGACAAGTACAAATACACGCATAGATCAGCTATGTGCAAGCTATGTGTACAACTATTTCGACAAATTCTTCCATCCAACATGATCATCGTGCGCCATTTGATTGATTCAGACAGCCAACGCTTTGCCCATGGGCTGACCGATCCTGCCCGCTGCTCCAAACGAGTGTTTCCCACCCAGGTGGTCTTTGGAGGGCTGCGTCATATCGACCTTGCGATACACGCTCTCTTTGAGTCTGTTCTGGTCATGTCCGTGGCCATGTCCATGTTTCTTCTCCTTCTTGGGAGCGTCTTCCTCGTGCGGGGGAGGGTGTGTCTCTGTCTCTTCACCCTGCCCCTGTGCACCCGGGCGAGGGTAGTCTGCATTGTCAGTGGCACGGGCATTGGTGGGGGATGACGGCCCGCCACTGCGTGTCTAAGTAGACGGTTCTATCCGTGTGGGTGAACTTACGAGGTGTGGGGTTTGGGACGAGCGGTGGTAGAGAGGCGACGACCACCGACTCTCACTGCCGCGTATGCAGTTAGCACGAGTGTCTGTGGTGCCTCGTGCACTCCGGTACTTACGAGCTGGGGGGTGCTGGACCGACGACATGCCAGGGGTGATGGTTGGGAGGGACCTCGAGGGAGCGGAGTTGGAGAGGACTTGTCAGTCGTGTGCCGCTTGATATTTGGTCACGCGTATCCATCACCATTTGGATCAGTCATATGTGCTGTCGTTTTTGTACATGTCCCTAGCATGCGAGGACATCGTGATGAGGAATGACACGGACATGGGATAAGTAGATGAACAAAAACAAAGTCGTTTACTCTTCCTCTTCTTCGTCGCCACCCTCTTCTCTCTTGGCAGCTGCCGCAGCCCGCTTGCGCTTGACACGACCAGGACGTCCACCTCCATATGGTGAAGTAAGTGCAAAGTCGATATGTTTCTGCGAGTCAAGGCGGACGACAAATGATGGGACGTTGACGACCTGTTTTCCAACGCTTCATCATGCATAAGCCTACAAATCATCTAGCCTTGGATAACCATCGTCCTCACCGAATGTGGCGTTGTCGGATGAGTGTACGAGCGTGGTGGATACTCTTGGCCAGGTTAGTCTTGAACACCTGCGTTTGCAGCCGGCGTTCCAAGAAATCCTCGACTTTCAGAGCCAACACGTAATCGAGACGCATGCGGGTCTCATCGAGCACACCGATGCGGACGAGACGACGGATGAGGGCGTTTCCCTCGAAAAGACGCTTGGGGTCCTTGTCATCGAGCTTGAGCAGTTCACGAGCAGCACGACGGATTTTTGATAGAATGAGACCGATACGCCATATCTCGCGCTTGTTACGGAGACCGAACTCGCCGGCAAGCTAGACATTCACGCATGTCAGAGGTGATCGATGAGATGCAGATAGAGTACCTTCAATTCGGCATCGAGACGAGCTGAACCGAATGCACGACGAGGGACCTTGTAACTGTGTTGTTATCAAGACATGCATGAGCACTTCGTAGTCCCTCTACAGCTTTGAATACTCACGTTTTGTTGTGGTTCCGCGGTGCCCTGCAGTGAACATGAGCACGACACGGACATCATTGCGCACGACGAGGACATTACCTGGGCATTTTTCTTGAGGAACGGCGTGTGGTCTGTTTACGACCGTATTAGGTTGAGAGTGGAGTGCGCCACAACTGTACAGTACCACTTCAAGCCACCGGAGATACCCGACTCATACCACTCGACATCATCCTCAAGACCGACCTCGACGACGCCGACACCGTAAGTCACCTGAATGCGCTTCCAGTCACTGTTGCTAACGACGGAGACACAGAAGACAGTATGCCTCACTCGTTCGGTTACCGTGCGCGCACGCGCCATATGTTCAAGCGGGGGTTCAAGGGCGAGCATCAGCACGGTTTCTGCGTGAATTTGGATCCTGACAAACTCATCAGAACATGGCCCCATCAAACTGTCGACATACCTGATCAACTACCGCGTTGGTGATATCGTCGACATCAAGGCGAATGCCGCTCAACAAAAGGGTATGCCCCACAAATACTACCATGGGTTCGTGTCATACCACTACCATCCTGGAGCATCAACTCAACGTTGACATGTTGCAGACGAACTGGAATCATCTACAACGTGACACCACACGCCGTCGGTGTCATCGTCTACAAAGTCGTTGGTAACCGGTACATTGAGAAACGTGTCAACCTCCGCGTCGAGCACATCAGACACTCCAAGTGTCGGCAAGAGTTTTTGGAACGGGTGAAGCGCAACCACGAAGCACATGTCGCTGCCAAGGAAAAAGGAGGTACGTGCACTACATTTGAGTTGGAGGCCGTGTATGCTGATGGGGTGCTCCAGAACGTGTTTCGTTGAAGCGTTCGCCAGCACTCCCTCGCGAAGCACACACTGTGTCGACCGCTGGAAATGCAACGATGGTGCCTGTACCATACGAGACTAAGATTTAAAATGGGATGTCCATTATCACTCTTCATATGCTATGCTAGCATTCCATGTTGCCATGCATCTGATTTTCGTGATTCGTACACTAAGTTGTGTCTGAGAATGTTGGACAGCTTGGAAGATGTCCATTGCTTTTGACTCCCACGTACTCGATATGCACGCATGTTGGACTACGAGCCAGTCCTACACTTTTGGGTATGGCAAGTACATCACTGTTCCAGAGCTACGCTTATCTTGCTTCTTACAAGGACCATTCACCTGGTAGTTGGCCAACATGACAGACTCTCCTGCAAACTACCATGCCATCACACGCCCAGAAGACCACCGATCCGAAACTGAAGCTGATAGAAATCCTGATCATAGAAGAGAACGATCTGTGACAAAGCGGACGAGTTTCTTCCTAGGATGTGCTACTTTACTCCCTTGGAATGGTGACACTTCATGCCTAGCACACTTTCTTCCGTTCTTATGCTTCTGTTCAGCGTTGACTAATGCGACGCCCTTCTTCTTGTCCCAACTAGTCAACTCCCCGTTCTACTCAACCTTCAGCCCCTGGCAGTCCAGTGTATTCATGTTTACCAAGCTATTCTGCACGTCTTACTGCACCATCACCTCGAAACAGGTTCGTAGATCTCGAAAATGGCCGTGACAGTGAGTACTGATGCCAATACACCACAGTCATCCACATCTCGGCGCATATATGCGTCCACCATTGCGGCCATACTCCTCACCACATCTCTGTCTCAGCACGTTCATTAGAGGCACTCCGTCGACATTCTTTTCCTTTGCACTCTTCAATGCGGTTTCGCTGGCCGCCGCGAGTAGCTACATGAGCGCGGCCGTCTATTCTCGGGCAGCGCTCCTCGGTCCATCGTTCTTGCAAAGTGTGTTATCGGGACAAGCCGCCGTTGCAGTCGCGATTAGCGCCGTACAGGTCACTAGCGCAGGAATCTCTATTTGGAGTATATCCTCGATGTTCACTATCTTGACGGAGGATATAGAAGACCATAATAATGATTGGCCGAGGGAATTACAGCTCGGATTTTCTTTGGTGTATCTGCCATGTTTCTTGTCATGACTTTGGCTGCATACGCCTGGCTAACGAGACAGGCATTCTATATATCCATTATTGGTGCCACGAAGCAACGAGGAGTGGTAGAAGATATGGATGAACTTACTGGATTAGTAACCTCGAACGACCAGAGAGGGACCGAAACAACAGCGATTTCTCCCGTCTATCGGATTCTCAAACAGAATTGGGTCTTCATGTTCTCGATCGCGTATGTATATGCAGTCACTCTAGTGAGTAGCTTCGCCATCGTCACGAATCTTGTTCATCTGGCACCAATTCCAACCAGGCTATTTATCCTGCGATCACCGTCCGTGTGCAACCTGCGGATCCGGCCATCCCTCCTGTGCTTTTTACCGCGGTCCACTTCCTCGTTTTTAATACAGGGGATTTGGTCGGCCGACACATCTGTTCGTTCCCTCGCTTCGTCGTCTGGTCCTCCGTCAAAATATTAGGCTTATCTCTGGCACGGACGCTATTTATACCCTTGATTCTTCTTTGCAACGTCCATCAACCTACAACGACAACCGCGACGTCTGCGGTTATAGATTCTGATACGCTTTACATGCTGATACTGTTCGCCGTGGGGTACACCAACGGCTTTGTCGCATGTACGGCGACCCTTGCGGTTTGCTCTCTGGACCATAATCCTGGGATGGAGGGACATCGCCAAGATGTGGGCGTTGCCGCGACGCTTGGTGCCACCTTTATGATAGTCGGACTTGTCTTTGGGGCACTTTCTAGTTTTGGTGTCGAGACCATGTCGTGAACGGGAGACGAGGGTACTACCGGATTGCTGCTGCATGGGGAGTGTTCCTAGTCCGTCCATCGGACCAGGGCCTGCGCTAGTATCAACTTGGATGTGTCGATGTGACACACTGATGGTGGGATCGCAATAACGGATTTCCCGTGCCTGTGCTGCAGAATCAGGGAAATGGCCGGTTATTCAGGGGTTAGGCTGGACTCCTGCCTGTACACGTCGTGAAATGTCTAGTCGTCGAGCTAGGTCAAAATTTCTGTCCCAGGTCAACGAGGGCGGTGGTTGTTTCATCCGGTGAGCCTTGAATTGCCATGACCACAGGGAAAGGTGCGACACCTCCCGTGATTCACGGAGCCCGCCCATCACCTTCATCTTCCTCCTGTCGTCGTGCGTTCGCAATCGGAGTCACAGCATTGGTGATGCAGACTGAATGCCGGACATGACAAGTAATAATGTAACCTCTCTCCTCGGAGTGTCCGTGGCGGTGGGTTCGTTTTGATCGACGAACTGACGGTATGTTACGTGCGCCAATGATGCGCCAACGAGCAGTGCCACGGCGCCACCGCTTGGGTGTACGGTACATGAGTGTGCATGGCGCCCAGACGCCCATCTTTGTGCGTATGACTAGTTGGTATACGTGACCACACGTATGGGGTGGTTACCACCGGCTGTGCAGTGTATCACGGGTGCCGACTCGAGCGGAGCCGATTCGATTAGTGGGCAGAGGAACTCTGTGCATGTCTGTGTGAGTGTCTTCGCGCTATTGTGTATCACTGTGGACACCAGTCACTTTGTCTTGACCTTCACGCCATGGCCGCAGTGTGCAATACCGAGTATGTATTTCGTTTATGGTTTATCAGCGGTGAAACACATTGACTTAACTCTGGAATGCCAGCGTCAATGAACTGTTTATTGCTCTGGACTGCTCACTCAATCACCGGCTACCACCCACTAGGTCTCCAGATGATTCTGCGGAGATCAGCGAGTGCACTGTCCAACGAAACAGACTATTTCTCGGCAGTCCCACGCCATCCGCTCTAGGTGGGGCAATCATACCTGTGCTATCATTATTGTCAACAAATCCATATAATAACTTCATATCAAAGTCTACTGTCTTATTTTGTCCCAACATCGGCTGATACACTCCTTGTGCCTGTCTGTGACCTATACACACCAGCGTCATGACTTACACGCTGCAGCAAACGCTCATGCATATTCAGCTGGGTAACTACTTCTCTCGTATGTCTGTTGAAAACTTTCCTTTTTTTTTCATCTTACCATACCCTAGTCGTGGCCATCACCGCTGTGACATATGATTATTGTAAACCGTCCATTCTTCTAATTTTTCTTCAAGCTAAACAAAACGACATTCCCAGTGCTTGTATTTTCAAAGGAGGTGTGTCCTACAATCACTCTTTTCATTGACGATTCAGTGTTCTTCAGGTTGAATATATTTGGGTAGTCGGAAACTGTTTTCCTTCAGACAATATTCTGATGTAGAAGCAGAACAAACCCTGGACACGGGTGTCTACCTTATTTGTTATTGTACGTGTCTTGCTCATGTTTATACCATCGACCGAATGTGAAGCTCGGTTAATTTTCAGGTTTGTTATTTTGGTCTCTGTGGTGTCATGCATGTGCCTACTGTCCACAACATGCAATTGATCTCTGATTTTTGTGTTAGATCACACTCTATATGTGCATTTAAAACCTGAAATACTGAAATTGCTTATCTCACCCATCTGGACACAAGGGGGATCCTCCTTCTTTCCTGGCCCTTCAGTGGTAATGTCAAGCATGTTTTGTGATCAGTGTAGACATACTCATGAATCTCTCCTTTTATAGATGTGTGTATCCTTGCTCTGATTAGCACTTCTGAGTGACTGATCGTGCTCGAATAGATGTCAGAAATTTGTCTGGTGTCTATGATCTTTGCACTGATTATTATCCCTTCTGGAAGCTAATATGATATTTGTTTCCAGTACTTGGAGCATTTGGATTGTTATGTTTGCTGCAGATTGTAAGCTCTTGCATTTCTGCTGATGAAGCAAATGATATGGATAGACAGTGACAATGATCCTCCGAGTATGGGCATTGTACAACCGGTCGAGGATCATCCTCGGATTCCTCCTCATGCTCTTTTTCATGGAAGTCATCTCGTTCCTTCATCAGGAAACCGGTAAATTACTATCCGTACTATTACAGCTTTTTTCATGCCTATCGGAACTTATTTGACTATCCGTACTTATTCTACAATCAAATTAAGTCAGGATAGACCAAATAGTACAGTAAGTATGAAAAGTCACAATAGCATTCAATGGTAACTATGGTACATGACGACTTGTGTACGCTAAGTAGATCGTGCGGGCGATATTCCGCTGCTGCCTGCCCCGCCATCGCCGCCATCGCCGCCGTCGTGGTTGGCACGCCATTGCGCTGCCACTGCCGTCGCCGTCATCGTGTGGTGGTGGTGGTGGTGCCGTTGCACCTGCCTCGCCATCGCCGTCGTCGTCGCTGTGGTGGTGGTGGCATACAATTGCACGCGCCCCGCCGTCGTCGTCTTCGGCAGTGTGGAGGTGGTAGTGCAGTTGCGTCCGCCTCGCCATCGTCGCCGTTGGTGATGGTGGTACGCTATTGCGCCTGCCTTGCCATCGCCGTCGTCGCCGCTGGTGGTGGTGCACTAT
>JBBPTN010000666.1:0-11169 GCA_038094075.1 Xerocomus spinulosus
AGATGTCTCGCAACATGGATGAAATGGCTCACCGTAAACACGATTGTGGGGCGATTTCTTGAGCTTCAACAAGATTGTGTCGAATGTTGCAACCGCCTCCTTGTAACGTTTCGCTCCATGTAATGCCGCGTGTTTCTGCTCATGGCCCAGGTGGGATGACGGATCCAAGTCGATCACCTGTAATCCGCGTCACAGGTGTCATTTCTGATTGAGATGAAATATATACCTCGTCAGCATCCTTCAGTGCATCTATCCACAATTTCATCCCCGCCCTTGCTTCACTTCTCTCGATCAAAATGTCCACGCGGTCCGGTGGATCAAGCGACAGTATCGTCGAATAATGTTTGTTAGCTTCGTTGTAGTTCTGAGAGCGCAGCGCTAAATCGACTTGCTTTTTCAAATCCAGTATGCATCGCGATCGGAAATCTGCATCCAATGTTTAGACGACGTCTCAAGGTATTTCTCCGTGGCACTCACCAAGTATCCACTCGCCGTGAGCGCTCTGGTCTAATGTCGACTCCTTCTGCATTCGTCGAAAACACCCAATTGCTTCCGAGATGCGACCACCCTTCACGAGGATGTCGCATACAGTAGAGTAAACGGTGAACTTTGGGAGCTTGAACTATGCCCACGTCATCATCCCAGATCAGAGTATAACGTAAAACCTACCTTTTTTGCGCAATATTTCGTTGATTGATCCACAAACTAACATCTTGCTTGCCCACTTGGTCAGAAGAGGCGCCGTTGGACAGATGGACAGCGCAGTAGAATAGGCTGCGAGTGCTTCATCAATGTTATTAGATACGTCTACGATTCGTTCAAGGGCAGGGACGCATTTATCCTTGATGTCTGAGAGAACAGATTCAACGTTTCTCTTCGTCTAAGTATGACGATAAAACGCACCCGATAACCAGTCCATGATGATCATGTCGGTTTTCACGTCATCGTCCACGGATCTTGTGATCTCGAGAAGAAGTTTTGCAGAATCGATTACATGGCCATCGGAATACAGAGATTCGCATCGATGTTTCCGACGGTGCACGTCGAGAATCTTGGAGAGACTATTAGCCTTCCGTTTGCATTCGGCCAGCTCAACGCGTAGTTCTTTATTGGCTTTCTCCAGTTGCGCCACTTTGTCGGCTAATGAGAGTGATGGAGATCAGAAATGATCGGGGAACGACCGAGTAAATTTGTCCTGACGTGATTCAGTAGCGAATTTCTCCATGATGTCCGCAATCCCTCCTGCAATTCCTGCATCCAGCCTACATCGATTCGTCAGTACCTTTATAATGTCCCTCTTCTTCATGGCCTTCTTTTGGGAGACCAAACTCTTCATGGGCCTGGAATTCGCAAACCACGGAGCTGAGCTTGGTACCTTCATGCTTGTGCGAGCACAACATGTCAACAGATTGCGTATAATCGTCTGCGATTCCATGTACTTCTGTTCGGTTAGAGGGCTAAGATTTGCTGTAATGCAAGCGTGGCCATCGCTCTTCATGCCATCCAATTTGAAAGAATGCTCGTTTTCCATCCACCAATTTTCTAATTCGTTTTCGAAATCGAGGTGGGTAATGACAAGTGCTCTGGGCACACTCGCGCTACAGAGACACTCGCAGACCATTCGGTAGCCAGTCAGCGTAGTTTCCGTTCTTCTGCCCCCGACCATGCAGAACAGTAAAAGATGGACACCACCTGTTGCGTCGAGCTTGGAAACAAGCTCGCACGCTTCTTCAAAAGCCCTCATATCGTTAGCTGGCGTGTGGGTATCTCCAAAGCCCATGGTATCGTAGACGGCAAAGTCCTTGTCATCGAAAGAGATATCGTAACATTGGTATTGCATCGTGCAGCGCGTAGCGTCCGGTGAGACCTTTGCAATCTCTTTCTGAGCGATGAGGTTGATGACAGAACTCTTCCCAACACCGGTTTCACCAAACACTACAACGTTGATGGGATCCTTCATTTGGGGACCTTGTTGGACCTTATAGACGACTGGGAAAGGGCGACTTTTTAAGACCAGTGTGCTCCAACAGCAGCTGCGAACATCAGCGCTTCAGTAGTCACGGCTGCTCACAAAGGAACGAGACGTACATCAAGGGTCAAATCTGACTGCGTTGTCAATGACAGACCAAGTGAGCTGGATCCAAGTAGTGGGAGTCTCGATGCTAGAGCTCAGGGTTTCAACACGTTCATGCTTGATAGACGCCGTCGGACTTCAAGCTTCATGAAACTCGTGTTCATGGATCTGTGCCGAACAACGTGACTGCATGTGACATGTCACACACTGTACTGTACGACCTGTATTTGCCATACACTCCTTTCTGCTGTGTGGCCGGCTTATAGGACTTACCCACTGCATAGTCAGTTGTACATCAATGAAATTTCACATCGCAATCGCCACACATTAACCTCCTGGCAGCAACGAGGCGTTGTGGGAGGATAGTTAGTCGCCCTATCGTCATGACCAGGCGAGGCATTTAATACCCAACACCGAATTCCCCGTCTGTTGTTCTCCCATTCTGGTACCTTCTCTGTTGCCTGCTGGGCCACTTCCGATTTCGTACTTTGACTCCCCGCTAGAATCAACCATGACAAAGAACAGCAATACTCTGCCTACGGGCGCGTCTCCTGGAGATGTAGAAGACTTGGAGAGGAGTCAGGTCGGATGCGGTCACCAATGTTCAATAGGTCTACCAACACTGAATATATTCTCCCATCGCTTCTTAGGTCCTACCCACGTTGCCTAGCAGCAATCCTGAGCCAATGCAGCATCGGTCCAATATCGTGCTTTTCGGAGAGATGGGAGCTGGAAAAAGCTCACTTGTGAATCTCATTCTGGGCCACGATGTAGCGAGGACTTCGTCTGGTGCCTCGAGCTGCACGTTGGATGCTAGACCGTACGACGTTACAATTCAAGGCCGGAATTTTCGCATATTCGACACTGCCAGCTTGCATGGACCCTACTCGCATCGGGATCTCGATTGCTTGGTCGGTGCTATCAGCAAGGCCTATCGTCTTATCAGGTTCTTGTCTGAAACTGGGGGCATAAACTTGCTCCTGTTCTGTATACGGAGGGGTAGGATCACCGCCAGCATGGAAAAAAATTACATGCTTTTTCACGATTCTCTCTGACAGAAGAAAGTGCCCATCGCCCTCGTCGTTACTCACCTCGAGTATGAAGAAAACATGGAGGATTGGTGGTTGCGAAACAGCCATCATTTCAAGGAGTGCGGCATCCACGTCGTCGGTCACGCTTGCATTACTGCAAGGCAAGAGTTCAGTGAGCACTACTGCACGTCGAGGCAGGTGGTTCACAATCTTCTTATCAACCATGGTTGCGGAGCGGGCTTTCGCTTTGGCTCATTCAGGGTCAGCGCACAGAAACTTCGCGAATATGGACTTAGAGAGAACGAGATAAACATGCTCCTGACAAAAAGCGGTGCAATCGGCGAAGACATGGTGCTCATTAAACCCCAGTGAAAACACACAATGATTAGTTAGTATTATTCATGTCTGTGTTATTCGTAGTCAATAAAATACATAGCTATCATGTGTAATTACCTGGCCTCCATGTTACTGCATGATTCATCGTTCCCATTGGGGCACTCATCACGAATCCGAGCCACAATCGGGTAGGAAGTCCCACGTTGTGCGACGAGCCCACAGACAAGGGACTATGCCCGAGCCCGTGCGGACTGTAACTCTGGCTGTGACTGTGTACACGCGCGGGGGTACACAGCACACACGGGCGATCCTCCCTCGTGGTGCGCAGCAGACAACGAGTGGTGTTTAGAGCACGAGTGCGAGTGCGAGCAGTGCTTTGCTCGCGAGCGTCATCGTCATCGTCATCGTCTGTGCTTCTCTTGAGGTTGCGCGGCGTGGCCAAACGCACTGCATGGGGGTGATGCACAGATGCAGGTCGGCGTCTATCGGTTCAGGCATATGTCCCTGTCTCTGTCCCCGTCCGTGGCGCGGAGAGGGAGGTGAAGCCACGCTGCTCTGCAACACAGCATGCTGTGGGTGCTGTGGTGCCAGCGGCGCTACTATGGAGTCGACATGTCCACGGAGGGTGGTATCGACAAGCGTCTCGGTCTTGCACTCCTAGCAGACGATGTATTCGCGACGGCTGCTGTTGTTACGAAGCAGCCACTACGCGGACAGTCGTCGACAGCGATGGCTGACTCGGAGCCAGTCCTCCGCCCGCCTTGTTCATGCAGCTTACTCGGGTACTCGGCATCCACCCTGACGCGCTGTTCAGCCCATCTTTCGGCCTCTTCCTCGTTCGATTATCGTCCGACTGTCCATGGACTGATGGCATCGACACAGTCGGTCCACACTTGTACGAATCCGCGATTTGGTTATGCATCTGGAGTAGAGGTACGCCAATGTCCGGTATCCATTTTGTGAAAGGAAGCGCGACTGTCCAACTTTGCATAGAGATACGAGGCGACATAGTACGAGATGCAAATAACCGACGCCAAGTCTGGTGGTTGAACGGCTTCTCCCAAACGAGTGCGCAATGTCAGCAGTTCGCATATGATCTTCTGCGATTGCATGTGCTTGTGATCGTCTCCGCGCACGCGCAGTGCAGTAACGCAAGCATACCATCACTCTTGATAAGGTATGATTCTATGTTTCTCCTCTAACTCTCCATTACCACCTCCCATTTGAGGTCAGTGAAGACGAGTGTGACGGGCACCTTTTTGTTGTAGAGACGCTTGCAGAACGTTTTGTCTCTTCAGCCACCGTTATCAAGGTCGCACGCAAGCAGAATAGTAAAGGATGGATGCCGCCTGCAGCATCAAGCCTGCAAACGAGCTTGTATGGCTTCCCTGGGGTTTGAACCAAACGATAGCACAGATGGTGAGATCCACGCCATTTAAGATATAGCATCGACATTGCGTCAAACAGCCTCCAGTGCCAGAAGAGACACGTGCGACCTCTTTCTGGGCAATTAGGTCGATGATGAAATTTTTTCCATCACCGAAAAGTACGACGTGGATGATTGTTGAAGGCGACAGATTTCAGACAGATGTGCATTCCTGGTAGTAATGCGCGCGTCAATTCATTTAAAAAATGTGGAACGCTTGGATGTTACCGTACCGGAATCATGATCGCCTTCAGACTCGCAGTTCCCAGTAAACCACCTTTTAGGAGGACAGGCCCGCTCAGATACGTTGCGTGACTCATCAGCTATGAGAACGACACTTGACGGGATGACCATTACTGTAGAACGAACGCAACAGTCAGCGTTTGTGGTAAAGACAGCCGTTTCAATGTGGAAGAAGGGGTTACTTTCACATACCTTGGAGAGTAAATTGCTAATGAAATTTGGCGTTATCGTCATTGACAAAGCGCAAGAACCCCAGTTTTCAAAGAGCCAGTGCCACGATGGATGGGTCACAAGTTTCAAGGCATCGAAGTGACTAGTGTAAACACACCAAAACATGTGATAAGATGAGCGACTCCGCCTGGCAGCAGCAGCTGTGTGCCAACACTAACCGCGCATGCCACATCACCGACCTTACTCGAGGGGGACGAAAGGTGAGTACACAACACAACAAGTGGGAAAACGCTCACAAGAAATCAAGGTAGTAATATATTCCAATCATTGAGTAGCAGTCAGCCAATGGAAGTAACCGAAACCAAAGGTACGAGAGACCGCGTCATGTCCGGATGGAACTATGCAGAACTGACTGAGGGTGCCAAGAATCGGGTGAAAATGCCGTCAAAAAGATCGAAATCGGTGTCCAGCGTGGGATGTATTCACCCACCACATCCCTCATTGGCGGGGACATTGTTGGCCCGAACAAGATCGATGGTTCAAAGCTACTGCGTTGGAGTGCAGAAGACGGAAGCAAAGTAGGGGTATCAATGGAAGCAGGGAGTGCCATCCTGTGCATCGCAGTCTCACAAGATGGTAATCGGATTGTGGGTGGGACGAAGAGTGGCCATGTGGTGGTATGGGATGCAAAGAACCATGACAAAGTGAACGACTTCAAAGCACACCGTAGAGAGGTGGATATGGTGGATGTCTCATCCGATTCGACGAAAATCGCGAGTGGATCATCATGGCATTCGGACGAGCCGGTGTGTATTTGGTCACTCTCAACAGGCGTAGGTCTGGTCGACCCTTTGACCTACAAAAATGCTCGCCCCCATGGGTTCAAGTTTTCGCCTGATGGGTGTCTCTTCGCCATCGGTCTAGCCTCCCTCCCTGTCCATGTATATGCTTGTCGGGATGGTTCCCTTCTCAAAAAATTCTCTGCCAGTACAGTTGACAGCAGTTCAAAAAGGAACCAGTTTCTCGAGTGGATGAGTGACAGCCAGCGCCTCTTTGTTCTATCTGAGGATGGCAATGTCCATTGTCTCGATGTGCCCAGTGGGTCGATACTGTTCAGATGGTCAACTCATACCCCCAACAGCCCCAAATTTATCTCCCTTGCGAAAAATGATGCATTTCTTGCAACTTCAGACGGCGAATCTATCTTCCTTTGGGATTCCACCACACGCAGGAAAATTGGTGCTGTCATTCATGATGAAAAGTATTCATCCTATCACTATGGTATGACTATCTCAGCAAACTACGATCTCATTACCACTGGAAGCTCAAAAATCATCTCATGGGATCTCCATGGCATCCTTCCTCCTCACCTTTTTGATGAAAAAGTATAGGCTTTCCATTGAGAACAGACATCTAACAGTGACTTACCCCAAACCAAAGGTACCCAAATCATGGCCTACAGTGGAAGAAGGAAACTGCGATGAGACAATTGAACCCGTTTTCACAGGGCCTGGTGAATACCCGAGTATGTCCATTAGCATGCTTCTCCACCTTTCTGACCATGATCTTTGTTATACGAAAAATTCCAGTGATTTTTGAGGACATTCCATCGGGCAAGTTCATTATTTCCCTCGGTTTACCCCTCCTATCCTGATGTTCAGTAATCAATATTCCTAAGACGAGAAAATAACAATGTTAGAGGATATCATTCAAGAACTTCGTATCCAGCTTGCCGATTCTCAGAGTACAGCCAAAAAAACGGAGGATAGCTTGAGAGAGACCATTCATTCACTGCGTACACAACTTGCTGTATGGACCACTGATCCAAGTATGTTTGTCTAGCCTTTAGCTTCCATTTTGATTCATGGTGACCCATGTTTTTCAGGCAATAAAATAGAACCCGATAGCACCATCCGAGAACTACATGTTCAACTCGCTGATTGCAAAAGCACCATCGATGGCAGTACAGGCACCCGGCAAGACCCCACCAAACTCGCCGGTTACCAACAAAAAGCCAGTGATCTCGCCAAGATCCTCCGTGTGTACCAAAAAAAGCGCCGATGCGAAGCTCTGTATGCAGAGGGTAATGTTATCGGTGCTGCACAATCTCTTCTTGAAATCATGAGGACCATGGGTGACGCTGTGAATTCCGATATGGTCATCATGGGCTGGCTTCCAGGTGAGTTATGACACGATGGAATAGAACGATTGTTTAATATCCAATCAGACTTTACCGACAAGTGCGCCGACGCTTTGGAGACGAAGGGTGTATGAACCTTGTATTGATTCCGTGCAGGAGAGTGATCAACATGATGCTCTCGAGCAGATTGAGGAGAAGAGTGTACAAGGCCCATCTTCGACAAACGAATATTTGTGTAACTGCGACGAACGTATACATGTTAGAAAACGCAGAACGCATGTCAGGTTCTTGATCAGATCGTCTGACCCGGCACCTTCCGTGATAACGAAGGAGGCAGTGGCAAATGCACTATGAGCTGGCAGCGATCCCACGTTCACTCTTCACCGCCACCTCACCACCTTTGATTGAAGTATATCGTCAACGGAGCCTCAGCGGGGAACGGACAGTAACCACTTCGTGAAACATTGGAAAGGATGACACCAATCAACAGATCGGAAGAATCCTCTGGGACACGTAAAGGATGAAGCAACAAGATCCAAAGGTAGGGATTGAACGTCAAAGTTGACTGCGATCACGATCATTTTGACAGAAACTCAAGAGTCGGATGAAAGCCAACTCGCATCAAGCACTGTTCAGCGCAAAGGGCCGATCGAAATTGATATTTTTCAGACTGAAATATTCCTTGCCACGTTCCTCCCTGACGGAAAACAAATTTTATGTGGTGGTAAGGACGGGAAGATTCGATACTGGCGAGTGGAGGACGGCACTGAAGTAGGATCGATGCTGATTGATGTAGGAAATCGCGTCTCGAGCATGGCGGTCTCACCAAATGGAAGATGGCTTGTATGTGGAATGAACACCAGACATGTAGAGGTGTGGGATACTGGGAGCCGAGAAAAAGTGGTCGGGTTTAGAGCAGCAACTGAACAGGATGAATCATATGGCATGATGGCGGTGGACATCTCCCCAGATGCAACGAAGATCGTAACTGTCACAGGGTTCTACTGCGGTGCCATTTGGTCATCATCGACTGGCATGAAAATCGCCCATCTAGGCTTCTCATCTTTTAGCGGGGGCAGCAGATCATACGCGGTCAGGTTTTCGTCTGATGGAATGCTCCTTGCCATTGCTGGCATTCGGGGTTCCCCCGTTTGTGTCTATGACGGTGGTGGCACCCTCCTCAAGACATTCCATAACAGCTTTGTTCCAAACATGCCCATGAGGATAATGAACGATACTCTGGCCTGGACGAGCGATAGTGGGCGACTCTTTTTCATATCTGGAGATCTCAATATCCACTGTCTCGACTTGTCCACTCGGTACACGCTCTACAAATGGTCAATTCACTCACTCGAAAATCCGTCGTGCATCACACTGGCAAGCAACGACACATTCATAGCAGCCTCCGACAAGGTATCTACCTCGTTCTGGGACACTACTACACGCAAACAAATTGGCCCTGTCATTCCCCACCACCCGGACGACATCATTAATTCCATGTCCATCTCAGCAAACTATGACCTCATGACCATTGGGAGAGAGAAAATCATTTTGCGAAATCTCCGCGACATCCTCCCCTCTCGCTACTTGGAGGATAAAGTAAGGCTCAATACTTGGAATTCTCGTCCTTACAAACCATTTTGTTAGCCAAAACAGGTGCACACGGAATTCTACTTGCGCTCCTCGTCAGAAGAGACAGAGGGACTGTCGAGTGAGACACCGCATAGTCCAGCACCAGGTATGTATATTGGTGCTCTTGCCGTGCGAATCTAACTTTTACCCTCATAGAATCGGCCAGTCAGACGGAAAGCAGCGTAAAAGAAGCCATCCAGCCACAGGGTGCACAGAAAACCCCTTCAGGTAAGTTCGTTATTTCTTGGTTTGGACTATCCAAAGTGAATCCGCATTTAAAAGGCGAAAGAATCATAAGACTGGAAAAGACCATTGAAGACCTCCGTGTGCAACTTGCCGATTTCCAAAGAACGACTAAACAGAGGGAAGATGAGCTTGCTGAGACCATCAAGTTGCTGCGTACAGATCTCACGACACAGAGCACCAATTTGCGTGAATCCAGCCAACAGATTCTTTTCCTTCAGCAATTTGTCACCTTACTTGCCTCGCGCGTGAATCACCTTTAAATTGTGCTTATTCGCACTTGTGTGCTCTACTACCACTCCCTACTGCAGTCTGACGTAGGTGTACTATCAGAATTACTGCTGTTGTCATGCTTGTAGTGTGCTGCATGAAGTGGTGTGTTCAAAAATCGAGTGAAAATGTTGCGAAATCGATGAGCCGCAGGGTATCTGCAATCACATCCCTCGTTCGTAGGGACATCGTGGAAAACGTGCATGACTATGCTGGTGTGCAGAAGATGGCAGTGAAGCAGGGGTGTCAATGGAAGCAAAAAGTATCGTTTTGAACTTCGCGGTCTCACAAAATGGTCATTGGCCCACCGTGGCTAGGACGAAGGGTGGCAATGCGAGTGGTGATGCATGATGTGGGATGCAGAGAACCTGAACGACTCGGAAGCGCACCGTAAACAGGTGGGTATGGTGGATGTCTCGTCCGATTTGACGAAAACGCGGGTTGACGCGACGATGTTGAGGGTATTGGTGTCGTGTTTCGATCTCGGGTCGGGATGTGGTAAACAAGGCATCGTCAAACAGAGACTCGCGTTACCAAAACTACAGCAACAGACGTGTACAGGTTTGAAAATACAGAACGTACGTCAGTACCTGCATGTTAGGTTCTTGTTCCAATCGTCCGATCCAACACCCTCCGCGACGACAAACAGCCTATTCGGATCGTACTTGTCCTTGATCGCCTTGAGTGTCGAATAATGCGAGCCGAAAAAGGTCTGCTGCCAATCGATCTCAAAGAGGGAAGCCTGTTGAGCGTGGTCAATCGATCGCATCTATGCTCATTGTCAAACGCGCACAACGCACCTCGTTGAAGTAGGCACCGTCATCAGGTGTGATGTCGTACATGGCCGCGATCCATCCTTGGAGTCGGGAAATCTGACTCTGGATATCCGTCCCAGACGCGCCGTCCTCCCAATTAATTAAACAGTAGGTCTCCACAACGGCGTTCCGCCAGGCAGGGTTCAAACCGGCAGAGTCAGGGGAAATCTGGCTGACCTTTCCACCTGCAATCATGCTACAAAGACGACATCAGCCCGTCCAAAAGAGAGGATCTGCAAAGAACGTACTTGAATCCGGCACTACAATTCACGAGAATTTCGGCGACTTCGTAATACTTGTTTGCCACGGTGTCCCGCGAGAGAAGTCGGTTTGTGGGCATGACATTCCCACCATTTTCGGGGCCAAGTTGGCTGGTGATATCCACGTACAAGTCGTACCATGAAGGAGATTGATATAATTGTTCTGAAGAGACGACGCCAAATGGCGCCAAAGAGAGGGAGAAGTTGTGCCAGTCTTGAGTGGTCGCAGTCGCAGTTTCGTTCGTCATGTTGGGTGCGAAATAGAAGAAATACATTTGTTGTTCCGTCAGAGAGCCGTACCCGCCCCAACCGTCATCTGTAAATTGAGTTTGGAGTCGCAGTAATCCCCCGACGAGCTCCGGATACACAGAAGAATTCGTGATGTTGGCTTGATACACATAGTGTAGGGGGGCTGCCAGAGGCTAGCGTGGGGGCGAGCTCGAAGGGGACAGGTAGACCTGTTTAGCTTTTGGTTAGTAAGCGGGATAGCGGATCGATTCGGAATTTATCGTCGTCGTTCGGGGCGGC
>JBBPTN010000667.1:0-11147 GCA_038094075.1 Xerocomus spinulosus
TATGCTTATAGGGATTGGGCTTGAGATAATTAGAAGTATGTCATAGGGTTCTAATGAGACCAAAACCAATCATCTAGGGTCAGATGGTTACAGATAGATATGAAAAAAGCCAGATAAGAGGCCCAATGACAAGAGAGTATTAAGTTTGAAGGCAATTTCTTGATGGTGTGGGACTGTATGACTCAGAAGATGGTGGTAACATTGATGATAGGTTGAATAGTAACATTTATCCTTAAATTTTGAAGGGTGACCTTCTAAAGACTGTGAAGTACCATGGTCTCAATTCTTCTAATATCACTTTTCGAAAAACAATAACTCCCAGAATACTTGTAAAAAGATAAAGAGATAGCCAGAGTGGTAGGATTTCAAGACTATGGCATGGCCTACATGGTCTCCAATCTTAATCCCCTTGAGCATCTTTGACATTATCCTCAAAAAATGCATATAGAGAAAGAACACCCCTTTAAATAAATTTATAAGCAATGTGATAGAATTTAGGAGGTGGAGGAGACAATAATAGTGGGGGAGATTCCAAAACTAATCTTAAGAATACCTAGAAGGATAGAGGTAGTGGGCATGACAAATGAAGGCCATATCAAGTACTAATACACCTTGAATATCAAAAGCTCAAAAACTGTTGCAATAAGATCACCATCTTAAAATGGACATATCTCAGGAACCACTAATTCAAATTACATAATATAAGACTCTATGTTTAGCCAAGAGGTATACCTTAATTTGTCCCACTATGACTAAGCAGAATTCCCACACACTCAGACACTACTCGGCACACAATTCAGATTAGTGAAACATTGCAACAATTTTTGAGGTCATTGTAGCCAAGAGACTATTCCATCTGCTAAGAATATACAGAATCCAGTGGTCGATCTTCTAGTATCAATGTCTCCTGCCCAATCAGTGTCACTATATGCCAAGAAACCCAAATGGGTGTCTCCTTTATAGATAAGGCATAGATTTCTGGTGGAAGCCAGGTAGTAGACAATGTGTAGTGCTTGCTTAAGATGATCCTCAGTAGGGTTTGCTGAGAATTATGACATCTTAATCACAGAGAAGGCAAGGTTGGGTCTTGGGCCTAACATGATGTAAAGCAATGATCCAATGACCGATTGATAGCGACTTTGGAGTGAAGCATTTGATTCCTCTATGGAAGAGCTTGGATTATATCCAGATGGCAGTGGAACATACACTGGTTTGCAATTCTGCATGTCAAAGCATTCAATGACTTTCTCAGCATATGATATTTGATCAAGCTTTAGAGTTCACTTCTTGTGATCTCTTGTGATCCACATGCCAAGATATTCTTGAGCTTCTCTGAGATCTCGAGATTTCCATTTGGACATGAACTGTTTCTTGAGCGATAGTACCTTGGTCCGATTGTTTCCAATGAATAGAGTGTCATCTACATAAACTAGGAAGAAAATCTTGTCTTCTCCTTTGTGGTAGATATAGACTCCTGTGTCTGAATGAGTTCTCTTGAAACCCATATCTAGTAAGGATTGATGTAAGGCTTTGTTCCATTGGAGTGCAGCCTGTTTGAGACCATAGATGGCCTTTCTTAAGCGACAAACTTTTGTCTCATTTCCTTTTTGTACAAAACCTTCCGGTTGCGTTAGGTAGATCTCTTCATCAAGATCTCCAAATAGAAAGGCTGTCTTCACATCTAGCGCTTCGATTTCCAGATCTTCTAGAGCTGCTAGTGCGAGTATGAGATGGACTGTCTCAAATCTTGCAACTGGTGAGAAAGTTTCCTCAAAATCTACTCCATAGATTTGAGTGAATTCCTTTGCTACAAATTGTGCCTTTGTGCGACCATTGCTTTTCTTGACAAATACCCATCTTTCCATGATAGGTTTCTGGCCTGGAGGTAGATCCATTAGACCCCATACATGTCTATTTTTCATAGACTTCATCTCTTCTTCACAAGCAATGTGCCATTCCTCTTGTTTATCCAAAGGCAATTTAAAGATATCTCAGTATTGTTTTGAAATATCAAATACCAGTGCAGCCATGTGGATTAAGCTTTTGAGGAAATGCACACTCATCTGTTGTGAGTCTTCCTCTTGAATGGAAGGTCCTTCCTCTTGTAACTCTCTCTCAATTTGTAGTGGTGGTATATTGCCATAGGTATTCTCTGGAATGATCCTAGATCTTCTGATCCTTTGAGATCTTTGAGGTAATGGCGGTGGTACCACCACAGAAGGTCTAGGAGGTCTTGGAGGAGTCCTAGATTGAGGTGTAGGAGGTGGACTAGGAGATGATGAATCCGATCGCTGTTCCAGATTAGGATCTTGATCTGGTTGTGGTTCTACTGGATAGAAATTAATTTCTAGTGCAAAGACATTGGGGAATGTTTCATCAGTGTCCTGATTGTCCAAACCCTATTGATCTTCATACTCCAGTTCATTATTGTCATCTTCTGGGATTAGTACAAGGTTTGGTTTGTCGTACTCCTCAGAACATTTCGAAAAAGAGAACTCATTGAAGGTGGCACTGTTGGCTATTACCTCTCTTCGGTTTTCTATGTCATAGAATTTGTATCCCTTGGTATCTTGTGAATAGCCAATAAAGATCATCTCTTTCACATTGGGTGAGAGTTTATCTCTTCTGTCTTCTTTATGAATGAAGACATAAGCACAACATTCAAATACTCGGGATAATGATACATCCAGTTTCTTAATGGATGCCCATTTAATGTGTCTCATAGGTTGTCTGTTGTAGATATGAACAGCAGTCTCCATTGCATCTCTCCAGAAGAATCTGGGCATGCATGCATGATATAGCATTACATTTACCTTGTCTAACATAGTCCAATTAAAGTATTCAGCTCTTCCATTTTGTTGAGGTTCTCTGGCAACACTTTGCTGATGTGAAATACCTTTCAAAGTGAGGAATGATTGAAACTGATTTCCCATATATTCCCCCCCTCAATCTGAATGTAGAGAGACTAGTCTGTTGTCAGTACTCTGTTCAGCAAAAGCCAGGTAGGATTGGAAGGCAGTAAATGCATTGGATTTGTGTTTGAGAAACAAGATAGTAGTATAGGAGTTGTAATCATCAATGAAGGTGATTACCCACTTGTGTTGAGATAGGCATTTCCAGAAGATCAGAGTGTATCAAGGCTAAAACCTTAGATGCATGAGTGTCTGATTCTGGATGTGGGCCTTGTGTGTGCTTTCCCATTGCGCATCCTCTGCAAGGAGGATTGTTTTTAGAGATATCTAGGGGTGAAATACCCAAACAGGTTTTGTGAGCATTTCTTAACACATTAGGTGAAGCATGACCAAAGCAATAATGCCATAGCCTGTATGAATCCACTTCTTGAAGTGACATGGCTGATCCTTCAGTAGGTTTAATCTGGGATGACTGAAACCAATGAAGTCCAACAGTAGGTGAGAAGACAGATGCCTGTAATACTTCTTGACCATGTTTGTTCTGAATGATTGTAGATCTGTGTGTTATCTCAGCTATATGACCAGTTTTGACCAGAGCTGGTACAGATAATAATCTATGAGGTGTGATTTGTTTGTGGTTTAGCAATGACATGTCCTGGTCCAAACATTGTCATGGTTGCTCCATTTGCTACTTTGCAAATTTTCTCCCCGTCACTCAGTGATATAAAGTCTCCAAGATAAGGTGTGATGTGGTTGGTAGCACCACTATCTATCATCCAATAATCTTGGGTTGAGCGATTAACCTTTGATTCAGCCATGCCAGCATAGTCATAAATAGGGTCACTATCAAGATCAAAAGATCCTCTCCGATTATCCTTCCATTTCTCTCCTTTATCTTGATGATTACCATTGGTAGATTTCTTTAATCCCTTCTTCCTATGAATCCTCTGACTTTCATCAGGTCCCAAAGCCTGCTTTGGGCTTGAAGTGTTAGGAGTCCTAGACTCAGTGCAAAGCTGGTCTAGGGGGCAATCGAAAGGAATCCTGATCAGGAAAGGAATTGTTGGTAAGATCAGAATCATCCTGGGTCTGATCCCAGGTCATACCATCATCAAGGGGTCCTTCAGTACCTTGATATTCCCAGTTTTCATAGACTGGTTCCTCTGTAATGGTTTCTAGACCAGAATAGCTACCAGAGGTGTCCTCATAGGATGCATCATAGTCATCTTCAATGACCATGGAGGCAAGGTCTACATCTTCATCGATGAATTGTGCTCTTGCCTTTCCCTTTCCTTTCCTCTTGATCCTTTGTTCAGCTGCTTTGACATTCTTCTTATAGGGGTGCTTCCCTTTGACTTGTTTAGAGCCAGAGGGTTTAGCACATTTAGTATTGGCCCAGTATTGTTCAGTAGTATGGTTTGTGTGACCACACTTAGAACACTTCATATTAGTAGGGGCATGGTGGATGGTATTTGCCTTATGC
Source organism: Xerocomus spinulosus (assembly GCA_038094075.1). Classification (NCBI taxonomy): domain Eukaryota; kingdom Fungi; phylum Basidiomycota; class Agaricomycetes; order Boletales; family Boletaceae; genus Xerocomus; species Xerocomus spinulosus. The sequence continues at coordinate 4,396 of JBBPTN010000667.1, forward strand.
GCCACAGCTTGAGCTGGTGCACTAATACGATTTGCTAGAGAATGGGCTGAAGAATTGCCTCTTCCAGTTCCTTTTCACAGGGTATATTTGTGCTGGATGCTGGAGATGATATATTCTGTAGTGAACTTTGATGATTCTGTGACATGCACTAGAGTTGCATAGAATCCAGGAAGGGAATTGAGGATAATCATGCAGATTACTTTCTCATCAAGGAGAAGTCCTGCATTATTGGCATGATGAAAGAGTCCTTTGATTTCGGCAAGTTGACTGGATAGATCTTTGTCTTGATTAATGTGATATCTAAGAATGTCTTTAAAGATGGAGAAGTAGGAGGTAACTCCTGTAGGGCGGTATAAATCTTAAAGAGCTGTCCAGAGCTCTTTTGCTTGGGAGTATATTTCTGTAGTATTCCCATTCAAATCTTGTTCTCCAGAGGGAGTACCAGTTATGTTGCATTGAAGGTGGTAGATATGCTGCAATTAATGCGCATGCCTTTAGATCCTCTTGGAGCCAGTCATCCTTCTTCCCACTAGCTTGAGCACTCCATTTGGAGGTTCCATTGACAATACTCCATTGTCCACAGATGATAAGAACATACCTGATTTGATGTGACTAGGTATCATAGTTGCTTGAACCATCTAAGTGTCTGATGCGACTAGTGATTTCTTGACCAACTTTGACTGCTGCCATTTAGAGCCAAGGTACAAAGGTAGCTAGAGAGAAAGATAACATAAGATCAGTGTCTTTGTTGATACTTGGAAAGGTTTCAAATAAAAGTTCCAAATCAATAGGAGTCAATTCCGATTCTGGTGTTCTGGTTTCGGGAATTAACAGTTGTTCCGCTATCCCAATCTCAGAATTAATTTCCAGTGCTTCTGCTTCGAAAGCTTTTGTTCTTATCGAGGTATCAATGGCGTCCTCATAGAGTGATAGATCCATAGTCTAATTGTAGAGTTTCCTCTGTTTCTTCTTCTCCTTTTTCTTTAGTCGCCTCTTTCTTCTTTTCTTGACTCTAGAGAATTTGGGTTCTTCTAGATCTTCTTGCATAGTCTGATGTTTCTTCCTGATTGCATGTTTGACTGTTCCTGGTTTTCTAGGAGATTACCCTAGATCCCAAGAATAGTCCCCATATTTGTCTCTATACTCGATGTACCAACTGTCCTCCATATCATGATACCATTGTGGATTCTCATCCACTCTTTTGGATGGTAGGAGGCAGTTTATGGTTACATCAAAATATAGGTCCTCAAAATAATGGCAGTTAAGGAGCCATTGAGGCTCACCATCTATCAAATAGCTTCAAGTTCAATCACTGCAATCTGTTGTACAAAAGGGATGAAGAGTAAGACAGCATTGAGTGTCGAGATAATAGCTCAAGAAGAGATTGTTTGTAGGATGTTTCCTAGTAACCTTCCTAGTTCCTCCTATGTTTCCTGTGTAGGGAGCACTGTAAAAGATTGGCATTGGCCATACATTCAGCATCTTCTCTAGTAACTCTCCTGCATGATATTCCAGAACTTCTGATAGCTCTGGTTCTCATGCCAGATGATCCTTCCATTTGAGAAGGAGCAGATGTCAATGCCCTAGGGACAAAGATAGAATCTTGAGGATGGTCATGGAGGAAAGATGGAGGATAGATTGATCTAAGATAAGCTCTAGAATCTAGATGATCTAGCTTGTCCCTGAAGATGGTTGCTCATTCAAGAAGGTGGATGCGATCTTTGTAGTCAAGCAGATCTTGCTGCTTTATAAGCATGCGATTTCTAAGAAGCTGATTGAACTCAATGATAGTCTTCCTCCTTTCGTATTCTTCCTCAAGGCATGATCTAAGGATCTCTAAATGTTCATGAGTGCCTTTGAGTTGACTGTTTCTTTTCTTGATTGCTTATAACTGATCCTGAAGTTGTTCCTTCAAGGTATCAATCCTGTCCCTATGATTGATGAGGTTTTGTTTCAGTTCTTGATTTTCTTGAATGTACTATGCAAGGTGATAGCCGTGAAGATTGGCAGTCCTAGTAACATTAAGAAGATTATTGTAAGCTTCTCTTTCTCGAAGCAAATCAAATTTGAGAGGCTTCGCATAATAGGTGTATCCAGGATTCTCTTTGTGCCATTTCACCCTCATATAGGCATTAAAAGCTTGATTCCACTGGCATCTGGTAGGTACATCTCTCCTTTTGTCTCTCATAACCCAGCAGATGTTATCTTCTCCATAATGGACATTCTTATGAGGAGGTAGAAGGAAAGGTCCTTCTCTTTTAGTTTCATGGTAGGGCCATATGCTATCAGGTCTCTCTTCAAAAAGAGGTATTTCCAAGGTGTGGACTTGCAGAGGATGGGAGGGATCAACAATCATTGCTAAGATCTCTTGGAAGATAAGATTAGGCCTTTGACTATTATATTCTCTTTTTGTGTTGTAAAAATCTCGATCAGAAATGTGAAAGATTTCATATCCTTGATTGTGAACCAGAGTATAGCATGTAGCTTCATAAGTTCTTGTAGGTTGTGGCCAGCCTTGTTCTTCTAACCAGTCTAAGATCCTCTCATCGTCATAGATCATCCCAGAAACACTGGTGGAAGCATCCCAGTCAGTTTAATGTATTCCCAGATGGTGGAATGGGATTGTTAGATGACTGGTGAGGCGATCTGTTTGTTCTAGAGCATCTTGATCTTCTGTTACTCAAAGAGGAAGTTCCATGTGAATCAGATAGCTGTGAATGTTGCAAGTGATCCATGGTACTAATTGTCGCTCTTCTTCTGCTGGATCTTCCATTCAGTCCATGATCTAATAGATGGTTATCTCTTCGAAGAATAGATCTGGTCTGGGAAGTGGGTATGGAAATGCTACCACTCCCAGATCTGTGATGTGAATGATGTCTTCTGTTCTGGGATACCTAACAGGCAGATTGTATAGTGTGTTGAGCAGTGTCACTGATATGCTGGAGTAGAGTTGGTCCTCTAGATGCAGAGGACTGGGGCTGGGTACTCTGCTGGGTGGCGGAGTAATGGAGATTCTGGTTCCTTCTCCTACAAACTTGTCTCTCATAGTGTACATGGTTTTCAGATCTTCCTGAGAATTCTGAGCTTCCTCTGGAGATTCTGTGTGATCTGGATAGACCAAATTGTCTTGGGGTGAACCTTGGTTCATCAATGTAGGTGAATGGGAGTTTGATGTTGTAGAAGTGTCCTGGATCTGCTGATTGCAGTTCATAGATGAGAGTATCAAGGAATTGTCGAGGAGTTATGGATGGAGATTGGGTTTGGTATGGAGGTGGTGCAGTGGGTCTAGCAGGAGCTACAGGAGTAGGAGGTCTAGGAGGTAGGAGTTGTTGTGGCAGAGTGAAATAGAATTGTGAAGAAGAATTCTGGGAATGCTCGGAGTTGACAAGAGTCTGACTACTGGTCTTAATGTGAGTGGATTTAGGTTGTGACTGAATGCCACTAGAACCTGAGAATGGTGGTGAAGGAACAAAGATCTGATTAGTTACTCCTTGATCCTGTGATTCTTCATGAATCATACCTCGCTCTCCCTGTTGACTTCCACTGGTAGCAGCAAAAGAAAATGATCTCTCCTCAACCATAGGAAATGATGAGGGGGTCACTGGATGTCCAAGCATATGGTGGATAGTAGGGATGTGAGTAGGTTGTACAGGATCAAAGGGTATGTTCCTGTGCAGATGTGGCGAGATAGGAATAGATCCTAATCTCTGGATCTGTTTGAAATTGGGATGTGGAGAATTTGGATGAACCTGACCAAATATGGTGTGAGTATGGTATGGATTAGGGTTCAAATTGAACCACCAAAAGTTTTCAATAGGAAAGTCTGGAGGGGTGCATTTCTGAATGTAAGAAATGCTACTTACAATATAGGTTTGTTTGATCTTGATGGGATGATCAGGATTGCCTGTGGGGCTGATATTGATCAAACATTGGTCAGAATTGGATGCCCATGCATGCTCAAAAGATAGATCAATGATATGAATGATGGCTCCCATAGCTCTACATTGCCTCTCGGTCATTTCCTCTTCTGACCTCATTACATTGTTATGCACATGCACAGTGGCATGCATCGCACACAGATGTAATAGATAGTTGACCATCTTAGCTCTCCCATAATGGGTGCATAGGTCTTCTATCTGTTCCTCAATCTCTGCTAGGTGCAGAACCTCTTTGGACATAACTATATCAAATGACAGTAGTTTGTTTCCAAAGGGTTATGTGGGGCTCATAACCTGAAGAGAGGGTGCTTTATGTAATGTCCCAGGAAGCGTACTGGGTGCAACCACTCTTCCAAGGTGTGCAGATAGCGAAGAGGGAAAGGATAGAGCGATGAGACTCACTCTGTACTAGCAGAGGTTTGATGTAGGAGTATTACACTTGATTAGATTGAAGTGTATAGTAGCTTGATAAGATCTCAGATCAACTGATCTGTGAGAGCAGTGAAGGGGATCTGAGATGTGTGAGAGAAAAAAGCACTTGCTTCAGATCTGATCTCTGCTAATTACATGACAAGTATTTATACTTGGAGTTAAAGAGGAGATCTAATCTCTAAATACTAAATAGAGAATGAAAGAAGTATCATATGATATTAATATTACCATAAGAAGGAAATATTATGTCATAACCAGCTGATGTATTACAGCATTTGATAATGCTGATGAAAGATCTCAGATCTAGAATGATTAACAATCATTCTAGTCTATTCCGTGACTAAATCAGGTAAGCGATTCATAGAGCGTGTGATTACTGGAAATCCCGTGTGTTCTGGAGCCTGCAGGGCTTCATCAGGTGTTCGTCTGGGTTCCTTAGGTACCCGTTTAGATAGGCATAGCCCCTGGACATAATTTCCATCACAGGCTACCAGCGGCCCTGCCCCCCCTGTGTGATGGCGATGACACTCAACATGGGGGTAATTGATGGCCATGAGCAGGCCATCATGCAAGAGATGATCAAGGTGCCATATGATGCAAATAACCTGTGAGTGCATTCCGTGCACTCGAGGGAGCCCATAGCAGCCCACTAACAGGTGGATCATGTGACCAGGCATGTTGCTGCCTGCTCTTGCACTGGTAGGCAAGACAGGCAGTGTGGCGAGCTGATTGTGATGGTTCAGCAATAGGTTGAGAGGTGGCTGTACAAGAATGGCAAGCACTGATTCACCCTCAAGACAAACATGGACCGGATGCACACCATCCTGCTCAGCTGTGCATTCAGGTTCACAAAGGAGGTCAAGGTGGTCCGCCCCCTCACACCCCTCACACCCTCCCAGGCTCCTGCATTGGAGAGCCAGGGTGGGGAATGGGCAAGCCTGGGCCTCCAGGACAAGGCTAGGATGGTGACGAGATCAAGAGCAGGGAGGTGAACGTCTATGTGACGTTCATCTCTCCTGATGCCGAAGATTAGCGGAATGCCTATTTGATCGAGGTGGCACAGGTCAGGCAGGCCCCTGGTGCCCCTGGGCAAGCCGAGTGGAGGGCAGACACGCAGCAGCTAATTGAGCATCTGGCCATGCAGGCCCCACAGATTGCAGGTGAGGTCATGCCCTGTGTGATTGCATTCGTGTAGTTGATTAAGGTTAAGCCTCCTTGAAACCAGAAGCAAGCAAGATCTCCTATCCTAACCCACTGCACCCAGAGTACAGCCATTGGCTGAAGGCTGCCACTATGGAGTTGAATGCTATTGATGCTTATGCTGATGTGCCAACTGTGTGTATCCCAGCCGACAATGCACTCGAGCTCACCATCTCCCTCCCTCCATCTTTCCCTTCTGCTGGACTGGCCACCCACTGGCCTGCTGAGCAGCCCCAGCCTTCCACATCCATCACAGTCAAACAATCCAGTTGTTCAATGGCTGAGAGAGATAGCTGAGTCAGAGAAGGGCTACACTGAATTCAAGCAGGGCCAGCATCATGTGCAGACAAATGCCAACACTGTGGCATCCTGGTGGTTTGCTGTCCTGTTCTCAGAGCACCACAGTCAGATTGTGTCCCCAGTGCAGATGACCTTGCATGGTTGCAGGCACAAGCACACAAGGCTGATCTGCAAGAGCCAGGTCCAGCAAGCACCGGGGGTTGGTGCCACATGGATGTCTGAGACAACACAAGTGATTGTGCTCTTGCACAGGTATGGCGAGCATAGCTCCACTCCGAGGCAACACATCATTGACATGTGCAGTGACCAAACCTTGAAGATGGGGGCATGAGCACTGCTGTCCAGGCTGAGGGAGGAGGACAATGGGGAGGAGGTTGAGTGAGCAAGCAGTGGAACAATTGATGTTTTGTGAGGTATGCAGTGTATGGGCAGTATCATACACATTACTATGAGTCATGTACAAGCAGTATAAAGCATCTGGTACTAGTACAATAAAAGACCCTTGACTTAATTCAAGGGTAGTTGGCAGCAGCCTCCAGAACAGCCCTGTAGCCTACACCATGCACCTTCTGAAGGTAGTCACAGAATGCACGGACCCTGCCAAGATAGGATGGACTGCTCTTATACCTCTCCTTGACAAACCTTAGTGCCAGGGGCACATTCCAGTTGGGCTTGGCTGCCAGCTCTTGGATGAGTGCAACCATCTTAGCACACCTCCCTCCCTCAGTCTTCAGGCTCCCCTTATTCCGCTGCCACTTTGCACCCCACCACTCTCCAAGCTCTCTGGTGGAAAGATGCCCCCCAAGGCCCTCTGCATGCTCTACCCACAGCTGTGTGATCACATGCACTGGCTGGTACCGGTAGTGGGGCAGCCAGTCACCA
>JBBPTN010000668.1:0-11141 GCA_038094075.1 Xerocomus spinulosus
TCACCTGATACAATTACAAGGTGCTCCCTTTCCTATGACAAGCTTGAATGACACTAAAAAAAAAGATACTTCAAATGGATGCTGCAATTTTTCTTGTCAGCACCGTTCTACAACATATATGTGTGCCTGTCAACACAGCAGACACCAATATCACATGCAATAACCGCTGATCCATGGTTTTGGTATTTCTATGACCATATCAGGGCTATTGATGGGATGCATGTCCAGGCATTTGTACTGTTTGAGGACCATGTTTACATGTGTAATTGCAAGGGATTCCTATTCCAAAATTGTCTCTTTATTTGTGACTTTGATTTCCATTTCATATACACAATGACTGGCTGGGATGGTGCCAGCACAGATGCAATGCTGTGGAATGATGCTTATAGTCATGATTTGTGTATTCCAAACAGTCATTACCTGCTTGCTGATGTGAGGTTTGGTACATGCACTGTGCTTCTTGTGCCATATCGTGGGGTCTGATATCATCTTAAAGAATGGCAGAAATTGGCATTGGGGTGTGTTCCATCTACTTCAGCACTAAACAAGTCTAAAAATGAATCAGTCCTCAAGACAAGAAGGAATTGTTCAACTTGTGATATGCCCCACTTTGAAATGTCATCGAACGGATCTTTGGCATACTGAAAAGAAAATGGCACATTTTACTATTACCTCCTGAGTACAAAATGGACATACAAAGCCACATCCCAGCAGCACTATGTGCATTACACAACTTCATTCAGGATCTTGATCCTGAAACATTTTTTGAACCTGAATTTGAGGTGATGTAATTGGCACAAATAGTGGAAGATGATGATGTTGAGACATTTGGGGATTTGGGTGATAGTCCAGCAGATATGGCTGAACAGTGACAGGCTGATGAGTGGAGAGATCTGATTGCTACAGAGATGTGGGAGGATTATTGTTGTTAGCTTTGAAATGTAGGGCACAACTAAGAATACATATGAAGTTGTATTAAGCTGATGCTTCATGAATATTCCTGAGCCACCACTGAACCCAAGACAGATGAGCATTGGGTGGAAAAGCAAGAAAAAAAAGTAGAGATTCTTTGTTTCCTACAGTTTGAATGTACTTCACAATGTTATTCATCTCCTCAGGAGAGAGAGGGAGTTCTGTGATAGCAGCAGCAATCTGGATGGCGATGTCCTTGTCAGAAGGACAAACAGGTGAGGACAAAGATGGTGGGGCTGTGGTAGGAGTGGGGGCAGTCATTGATGGCATTTATGTAGAGGGTGCACCAGAACAAGTTGAAAGGAGGGCCTGGCACTTCTTACCATAGTCATTATAGAAGTTTTTGAACACCATCAGGAGTTGCTGCATCAATTCACTTGCATCAACTTGTGCCTGTGCAGTCACAGACAAAGGCCAGGACTGCTTGTGAGCACTGCTACACTGCAAGTCTGCATCCCCACCACTTATTGTGGTGGCATCATGTTTGCAACAGCTGACACTAGTGATGATTGAGGAGGCTGAGCTATCCACAGTAGAGATAGGGCCAGAAAGAAAAGTTGAGGGTGTCAATGGGGTGATTGAATTCAGGTCGTCAGTACCAGCTGCATTGTTTGTATTGGTGGGTTTGTCTACTTGCATTTGGTGTGTCAATGGGTTGGAAGTGCTAGTAGTGGGCTTGGCGACAGTTTCACCAGGACAGAATATATGCCTTCCCTTGACGGATGTAGGCATAATCAGCTCTATATCCTTCTAGTACAAGAATGGCGTGTTCATGTACTTGTGGGTGCCCTTGTGAGACTTGTAGTGTTTTATTAGAAGAAACATAGAAAGTGTACCTTGAAGAACTGTTTCCATATATTAGAATTCTCGTCGTTGACTGTGGCAACATACTCATCATCATAGTGCATCCCAGACATTCTTTGGATCTCCTGGACGATATTCCATTCTTTCTTGAGCTATACTACATGTTAGTTTATCATAATGTAAGTCTCAAATGAAAACATACAGTACTCCGCTTTGTACTGCAGCTGCTACTGGTTTTCACCACCGTAACCCCATCGCTACCAACAGGGAACTTCTTGTTCAAATGTGTGGCCACCTCATGGAATGTAGTTGTCTTGAAATTACTATCACCAGATGCTGCTTGCTGAGATGCAAGAAAGTGGATGAGTTTGAATGTATGCAAATGGAGCCATGCCATTTTTGGAGTAGATTTCTTCTCAACTGTACCACAAGTCTTCTGAAGCTGGGTTAGATTGATCACATGCTTTAAACATAGTGAGCACTGTGAAGAGCAAGAACAACAAGAGAACCTTGATGACTGGGTTGAGGATGGCATGACAGGCGGTCGTCAATGAGGCCACTGATGTGCAGCATGGTGCACAGCTGGCCATTGCCCTGATATGCCTCAGTGAAGCAACCTTGATGATCTCTGGTTCTGCCGAAAGCACCACTTTTGCCAAACCTTGGCCTGACCCAGCTGAACCTCAAGTTGGAAAATTACTGGACCTTATACTTTTTATAAAGTACTACATCAGCAAATTATTATTTATGGTACATAATATTACAGAATTATTAGCAAATTACAACACATTACATAATTACAGCAGATTACAGCACTAGTATAGCAATTTATGGCAACAGTTGTACACTATTACAGCAGTGTACAGTAATGCGGCAGCTTAGCAAGCAGTCACAGCAGATCACAGTGGATCACAGTGCTGATGTTGAACACTGCTACAGAGCTACAGAGCTACTACAAAAATTATACTAGCTAAGTATAACCTACTTTTTCTAATACCCAGGGACTTAGTGAAATTTCAGATGATTGGGTCACATGACCCATTCAGTTTCACTTGCTAACTACACCAACACCCACTGCTGCATCAACACCAACAATGACAGTGATGATGTGGACCATCTGGCTACATCCCAATCACTACGACACTGTGACACAACTTACACTTCACACAACTCACAACCTCAACCTCAACCACAATGAGTGAAAACCATGTCCTGCACCCCACAACAGCATGCTAGGGAGGGCAACTCAGTGTGACACACACTACCACCATGATGACAACAACCACCACAATGCCACAGGATTTGCGACTGCACACTACCATGACAATGACAATGATTGCATGGCCACAGAATTTGCAACTATGCACTACCACTACCACCTCTGTACTAATGAGGACTACAGCAATAGCAAGGACACACAATAGCACATCACCATCACAGCACCGATGACAACAAGGCAGGAGATTTGCAACAGAATCCTCCACCACCACGAGAACAGTGATGAGGGTGAGAGACATGCAATGGCACGCTATCACCACAGCGACAGCAACATCAAGGATGGCAAAGAATGGTGCACCACCACCACCACCCTCATGAAAACAGCGGCGTGGGTGAGTGTGTGCATAGTGCACCACCACTACCACATGAAGATGACAATGGGAGGGCAAGAAAGGCGCAAAGGCACCCACCACCAGCATCATCATTGTGAAGATGACAGCAAGGGAAGGGCAACATGCAACTGTGTGTACCACCACCAGGACAACAATAGCAACAACAAGGTAGGCACAGAGTGATGCCACCACCATAGCAACGATGATAAGGGAGAGGGATGCACAAGTGCATACCACCAGCACCATGGTGACGGTGACAAGGCAAGGTGGGTGCAATGGCATCCATAGGTCACCACCACCACCATCATGATGACAGCAGTGGGTGACATGCAACTGCACACCACAATCACTACAGCACAGTGCAACTGCATGCACTACCTATATGATGAGGAGGGGTGCAACTGCACACCACTGGCATAGTGATGGCAATGGCAGCCAGGGTGAGGGACATGCAATAGTGCACCACCACCACCAGCACAGCGATAATGAGGCCATCCATCACTATGACCCTGCATGACAACAAAGATGGTGAACAGGCCTGATAGGGCCTCGCTCTCCACCATGACAACGATGAGGGCAGGTGTGAGGGATGTGCTATGGTATGCCACCACCACCACACCACACACAAATGCGCACCATCACCAATGGCAATGATGGTGAGGGCAAGGCAGGCATAACAGCACCCATGCACCAGCACAGTAACAACAATGATGGCAGAGGATGCACAAATGCGCAGAGGATGCAAAGACACACACCAACACCAATGGTAATGATGGCAAGCACTACCCCGTGCTACTACCAGTGGTGACCAGGATGTGAGATGCGCAAATGTGCACCATTATCACAAGCACACTGATGATATGGCAAGTGCAAGGTGGGCACAACCCACAGCAGCAAGTCAATGGTGATGAGGGATGCACAACCGTCATGACACAATGGAGACAACCACAGTGACCAAGAGGCAACACTGTGACAATGATGGCAATGGTTGGTGCAATAGCTCACCACCACCACTACAGTGGTGATGAGGGTGAGTGAGGGTGAGGGCGAGGCAGGTTGGTGCAACAGTGATGAACTACAATGAGACATGTATTAGAATAGTTGAATAAAATTTATTTGAATATCTATGTACTACAGTGGTCTGATTCGGGGAAAAAAAGGACTTATGTTTGCTATAGCACTATGTGGCGCTATGTGGTACTATACAGCAGCAGTGATTACAAATCTGCTGTACAGTGGCACTGGTGGCTGTATGGCCTGTAGTGCTGTAGCACCTCTGTAGCACCTCTGTACAAGGGGGGACCTTGCCAAGGCCCTGTGACTTCTGTAGTTACCTGTCCAAACCTATACACCTCCCAGTGAATTTGCTAATATATAGGGGGTGCAAAGTTTTATGCAGCAAGTCAACTCTAAGCAATATAGTAGAGTGACTCCCAAAACTATATTAATTTCTAATATTGAAGTACAGTGACCTGCAAAACTGTTGCAATGACTAACCTTGATGCAGTGCATAAAGTGCACTGCAAGCACTCATGGGAATTATGCCTAGCTTTGGTAGGACCAAACAATGTATATGCTCTTGGCTACAAATTAGTCCCTGTATCATATAATTTGGCCCAGTGGCTGTGGAGATATGTCCATTTTAAAACAATAATACCATTGCATCTTTTCATAGAGAGAGTGGTACCTTATTAAAATAAAATGATAGTTGATACTATTTGGCCATAAAAATAATAACACATATATGTACATTATGTTATAGTGCATAGACACTCCTATTTCTAATATACAGAGTCATTAAATTACTATTCTTCACTTAATACAGATTTTCTTCTTAGAGTATGAAATCAACTATTACTCACTTTCAAATGCTTCAATAATTGTTGTGGGCATTTATGTTATCATTATTAATTAGTTTACAACTGTTTTAGACTGTTGTAATCAGATAAACATTGATTATTCATATAATTTTCTATTAGTGCCTTGATGATCTCTTACTTTCTCTGATTTCTAAAGGGCAGGAAGTTCATTAAATTGACTTAACTTGCTCTTGATATTATCCCATGAGTTAGCACCATTCATATTAAGCTGCTTTATTGTGGTACAAAAGTTGTACACAGATAACAATCTCTTTTCTACTTTGTCAAAAATCAATATATATATATAACTAAGTCTATTTAAGATGAAATTTGGTAAGGAGTGACCGTATAGTCATCATAGCATGTAATAAGTAAATGTATGCACAGATAACCCATATATGAGCAGTATACAATGTCTGGGCTTTCATTCCTAGATCTTCGATATGATTATATAGGCATTGTTATCCATGTATAGGGCTTATACATACAAGCATCTGGAAGGTCAATATGGGTATTGATTACTAATATTACATAAATGATGCTAGTAAGAGCAATTTGAGTCAATTTGATGAACTTCCTGCTCCTCAGAATTTAAAGAAGATAAGAGATCATCAAGGCACTAATAGAAAATTATTTGAATGAACAATGTTTATCTGATTCAAACAGTCAAAAACAGTTGCAAACTGAATAATAATAAAAAAATGAATGCCCATGACAATTATTGAAGTGTTTGAAAGTGTGTAATAGTTAATTTCATGCTCTAAGAAGAGAATACTATATTGAGTGAAGAATAGTAATTTAATGACTCTGTATATTGGGAATAGGGGTGTGTATGCACTATTACATAATGTAAATACATGTATCATTATTTGTATAGCCAAATAATACCAACTATTATTTGATTTTAATGAGATACCACCCTTTCTATGAAAAGATCCAAAACTATTACAATGATATTATCATTTTAAAATAAGCATATCTTGACAGCCACTGGGCCAAATCGCATGATCCAGGGACCAATTTGTAGCCAAGAGTATTTACTTTGTTTGATTCTGCCAAAGCTAGGCATAATTCCCATGAGTGCTTGCAGTGCACTTTGCACACTGCATCAAGGTTAGTTATTGCAATGGTTTTGGAGGTCACTGTAATTCCAACTCTATGATAGTACAGATTTAAAGAGTGAGCAATTGAATATCCTTGCAATCATTCTGATAGCTGTTTTTGATCTTATTTGGTTGGAATGTTATACCACAAGTTCCCACTCACTTTGTATAGTGGATGGGGGGGATTTCTATATGTATTCTCCTAGAGAAAAGAGGTATTTTATTATTAGTGTACAAAGTGAATCCTTTATTTTTATAACTCTATATGGGTAGTGTTATTTTATATGGTCTTATAGATTATATTGATGATAAATTTGAACAACTTAAAAGCCTTCTTAACTTATAGAAATGAATGAAAATAAAAAAGCCAAAAGATAGTGATCTGAACAAATTTACTCATATGAGATCTAGTGTGTTTTAATGGTCTAGATTAGTTGTATATTAAATATTAATGGGTTTATGATCATATGAAACTATGTACAACACTTTACTCTTGATCTGTGCAATTATACTGTACATAAATTGTGGAGCATATACTAAAAACAGAACATGTAGCTATGCTGCCATCACCACCTCCATCACTGTGGGAGCCTGGGGCTCCCTGTTGTTGAAAGGAATGTTTTCACAGGTCCTCAAGTATTGTGCATTATGTCCTGCAAGCCCCATGTCTGATTCTGTGTGGTCTGAGTTGGTTGAGGTTAGTTTATTTTGTTTCACTCAAGTCTGAGTCTGAGTCTGGATGTCTTTGTCCAGCTCACCTTTCATTTTTATTCAAGTACTTTTGCCTTCACTTACGGTTATATTACAATTCCTTTCAACTATATTAAGTTGATTCTTATGGACAGTCAATCCCCCATATTGTATTACTTCTTTTGCTTCTTGCCTTCTTTGCTTCTTTTTGGAATTTGCATCTAGAAGTCCAGAGTGTGCCTTGGACTATAAAATCTGGGTTTGAACCTTGCAATATCAGTTTCCCTCTCTTGCATTCAGTCTCTTATCACCCTCATCATCGTCTCTTTTTCATCTCTCTACTTTATCATCATCTGGACCTATCAAGTCCAAGTCCATTTTCAACTACAAAAACTCTGGACATCATTGTCCTCTCTTCAAGTGCTAGGTACAGTCTTAGCATCCCCTTCTCCTGTCCCAATTAGTTTCCCCTTGGGTTGAGTAAATGCTTGCACCCAAACTAACTCTCTAGGCTTACTTTCTGGACATTCCAGCTAGGTAACCTTCCCCATACCTTTTATCTTTCTTAAAACTGGAGCCCACCATGAGGGGGTCCATTGGTCTATTGAGAAGGTCCCTAAGACTGACACCTCAGTGTTTAGAGCTTGAGGATCTCACTGATTATTTTCACCATCTCAACATTTCTGAACAGGACATCCTGATACTGGTTACTCTGGACAGGGCTTGCCATTGTAGCTTTAATTTTCCATCCATTTCCACTTCACCCTTTGTTCCAGAAGGTTTTATAAGTTCCACCCCTCATTGCATCCGTTCTCTGTCTCATTACTGCTCTTCTAAAGTGGAATCTACTTCACCTTTAACTTTGCTATCTGAGTCTGAGTCTCTGCCTTCTTCTGTACCTTCTGACTCCAGATCTTCTGCATCCCTCTCATATCTCTTTGATCCTACTTGTCCCGTTTCTCATGCTTCTTCTTCTTCTTTGTCCACTTCCCATAGTCTTTCTTCTGGACCTCTAAGTCCATCGGAATCATCTAACCACTCGCAGAACGCACTAGTACCTATGGCCAATGTCTCTGTTTTCCACATGCCCCTTCACGGCACCCCTGGCACACCAAAATTTGATGGAGAAACTCTGTCTCAACTACCTTGCTATCTCAAAGACATCAAGCAACTTGGAGATCAAGCTGGTCTCCAGATTGATGCAAAAATCAAGGCCACTCTTTGCTATGTGGACCTCAAAGAAGCTAAACTCTGGGAGACACTCCCAGAGGTCACAGCTGTCCCAGTGGACTGGAATGCCTTCACCACCACTGTCAAAAAGTTATACCCAGATTGCGAAGGTACCAATCATTATTGTCATGCTGACATTCAGTATCTAGTTGAGGACTTGCAGAAATAGCAGATGTGCAGTTAGGATGACCTGGGAGAGTACACCAGAAAGTTCACCAAGGTCACTGCCACTCTCATCAGTACCCGCAAGCTATCAGACATGGAGAGGGACATGCTGTTCCTTGTCAGATTCCCCTCACAAATACAAGAATGAATTTGTCACTGCCTCTCTATCATTCAACTGGACCTGCATCTAGATGATTCTTATCCGATGGATAAGGTCTCTAAGGCAGTCTGTTTCCTGTTGACCAGGTCTGCACTCTGGTCCACTTTTACTATGTCAGACATCCTTCCTCACACCCAGCAATCCTACTAGCCTTGTGCTGTTGCTGTTATCCCCCCTTTCCAGTTGTCACCTGCTCCATCTTCTTACAGGCCCACACCTCCAGTTAAGGCCGAGTCTAATCTTGCTGTGCGACCTCCACTTCTCTGCAAGTTCTGCAGTGCACCCAGACATTTTACCCAGACTTGTGCCATCTGCCAAGAATATCTCAATGTTGCAAGGTAGTCCATGGCAACGACGATAAGCTTTATATGTCCAATGGTTTGACCATGCCTTGTGTACCCGGTGGTTGCTGCCTCAAGGATGGTGTTGACCACATGCTTGCTCAGTCTGCACCCACATCCACACTCACTATTGCTGCTAACATCCTCACTGCATCATATAACACTTCTGCCATTCTTGATATTGACTCTTCAGCTTTCGTTACAACCAAGGTTGAGTAGAACTTAGACCCTGCACCTGTTGCCTTGGACAAGGATTTCCAGCCATACCTAGCTCAAGCATGGGCTACATTCCAGGTGGATAAGGCATCGAAGAACAAGGGTAAAGATTAAGCCAAGTTCAATGATGTTCAGGTTCCACCCAGAAAGTGTCTAGACAGTTGACAGCCTATAGTATTGGAGGAGTTATTGTTCCCAGAGCTACAGAACACTGCTGGGGTACCATCATCCAATTCATCCATACCTACTAACTACACCACCACTGCAGCACCAGCACAACCTCACATTGCACCAATGTTGTTCGGACCTAATTAATCTGGTTTGTCACATACCATTCAATCAATCAGTAATGTTCCCACTTGTGCTCCAATGCTAATGCCCCATTCTCTTCTACCAACGAGTACAAATACTCATTCCCCCTCAAGGACAACTCTGCTCCTAAGTGAGTCCTCAATGCTAGTATTCTGGTTCCTGTCAAGGACCTGTTTGCAGTTGCACCCAAGTTTTGCAAGCAGTTCTGGAACTTGACAATGGTGAAACGAGTGACTATTAACAGTCTGTCTACACATTTCACACAGGTCAACGAGCTTGCTGCTCGGGAGCCATCCCATGTCACTGATGACTTTGGTGATCAGATCATCCAGAATGATAAAGGTTTGATTGTTGCTCACCATATCCTGCCCCTTTGTGACATCAAGGCAAAGATAGGTGACACTGGACATACCATTATGGGCATCCTGGTTCTGAAATCATCACCATGCCCAAATGCATCTGGGAGGAACTTGGACTTCCCATTCAATCGGACCACATTATGTGTATGTCCTTAGTAAATACTAATGTCAACTCTACAATAGGTGTTCTTGAGAATCTTGCTCTTAACTTTGGTGCTGGTGAAGTTATGGTCCAGGTACAGATCCTGGCCTGTGCTAACTTCAACCTGCTACTCAGTCACCCTTTCCATTATCTCACAAGTGCTAACATGGAGGACTTCCCTGATGGCACACAGAACATTATGCTTTGAGATCCCAACTTAGGGAAGCAGTACACCCTGCTGACTTGTGCTTGGTCTAAAGGATGTCCACACTGTTAAGAGAAGAAGCAGTGCAATAGTCACCAGTCCATCCTCAAGATGGGTTTTTGAGTATTGATGATCCACTTTTGAGTCAGGGAGATTCTAGTGATTGTTCTATTTCATCTCCTTCTGTTTTCACTTTATCTTTGCCTGCTTCTGCTCTGGTGTCATCCTTGCTTTTCACATCAGCTTCTTATGTCTGCTTGCCTCCTCTTTCCATTAGACCTATTCCTCCATCAGATGATTATGTTTATCTTTCTTCAACCTAGTCTGCCTTCACTTTGAATGCTATATGTGCTCTCGCTTCTATTTACAACTTTGACCCTGTTTCACACACCTTGGCCTACAAGCCAGTAGCCAAGAAGGTCTGCTTGGTTGTTGCACCTACCGACGCCAAGTTTCGCATTACTCATTTGCTTCCTAATGATCTGCTTCTTGGACTCACACCTCTGCCTTCTTGTCTGCCCAATTTCACTCCTGGTGTCTGTTTCACCCAGGAGCACACTAACAAATTAGATCTCAATCCTGCCAATTGGCTCTGGCCCAAGAAAGTCAAACTCCTTTGTTGGCTGGTTTGCAACCACAAGATGGCGTTTGCTTGGGTTCCTACCAAGTGCAGACGTCTTGACGAACACTACTTTCCTCCCATCAAGATTTCTATAGCACCACATACACCATGGGTACTACACAACATTCTGGTTCCACCTACCATAAGGTCTAAAGCCATCCAAATCATCAAGGACTGAATCGCTTCAGGTGTCTATAAACCATCAACAGCCACTTATCGGTCTTGGTGGTTCTGTGTTGTCAAACAGAATGGCAAAACACTTTGCCTCATTCATAATTTACAACCCCTCAATGGTGTCACCATCTGTGACTCTTCCACACCACCCTTTGTTGAGCACTTTGCTGAGTCCTT
>JBBPTN010000669.1:0-11120 GCA_038094075.1 Xerocomus spinulosus
TGATAGTCCCTGGAGACTTTGATAGATGGGTCGTGTCTTCCTAGACGAGTGAGACAGTGCGTATGATACATATATTGCTCGACAAGTCTATATATATACATCTCGCGTTTGTGCAATTTTTGTGATGCGTGCACGGAAATGTTAATCCCACTGCAGAATGTATTACCCGAGCATGGGTTAGAGCACCCGATCTCGCTCCAAATACTATCGTACAGGGCGACGCCAGAGTCAAGATAAGCGCTGAATGTCCTACCATTGACGACGTTTCACTGGGGTTGCGATTCAAGGAAAGGTCTTTCGTGAAAGCATTGTAAGCCTCCTTACATTGTATATACTACCCTTCCATTCTCCTCCAAATAGGCGTTCTCGAGAAGACGTTGCGCGGTTGAATGTCGGACTTCCCAACCATGACTTTTCGAATGCGTCTCCATGGCCGTCACCCTTTGTCAACCAGAGCATCGAAGAAGCGCATGAGGAATTGCTCACCAACAAGGCTCTATGGATCGTTCGTGAGGAGGAAAGAGTGGTCTTTGAAAGTACTCAGCCCTTCGACATTGGGATCTTGGACCACGGAATCCTCCGTGATGCTATCCAAGAGTTTGCAGTTCTCGTCCCATCCACGAACTTTCCTCCGGGTCTCGAAGGATTTATGACTGGCACATTCCGGCAACAAGAGGTCGGTCCATTTCGAGCTGCTAAGAACGTTTTTCATGCTTTGCCGTAGATCCTAGATGTCGAGTGGATATATGAATACTTTGCTCGAATCGCGTTCTCCAACGGAACAGTGAAAGATGTGTCCGCAGGATTCACCGCTTTCCAACCGCTACACGATCCATCAAGCATGATCCAGGGCCAGAGCTTAGCAACCGTAGGATCCCAACTTAGCATAGGGGAGAAATCCACAGATCATTTGTACACCGCAAACTACTCTATAGAATTCCGCGATGATTCTAGCTTTACATTCTTCACAGGTGAGGGTTTATTACATTCATCATTCTCCCTGATCGATTGTACAATACCAGGGACAAACAGTCACGCCCTTGATGCGATTATCACACGAACTGGACTCGCGCGCACATTTTCAACGCCGTTGAAGGTCTCTGCATGTGTGGTGCCAGAGATGACTCCCAAATGGGCTGCAGAGTACGGCATGTCACACGACCCGCTCCGTTCGCGATTTATCCGTCCTGTGCTACATAAAATCTTGAACACCGACGGGAAGGTGGTGTCTAGAGTATGGCGGTCCTTTTCTTGTTCCCGTCAACACGGTCCTGTCTCTGTCGTGATGCCGAACTCGAGCTTGGAGGAGATTCAGGCCAGCGAAATCGTGACGACCAGCATGAGGTTTACGATCCCCATCGAACTGGAGGAAACACACATTTCCAACTTTGAAACGTATTACAGGACGCTCGCCAACGTACTCAGCATCACTCTGACTGTTCCTCGTGCGGTGGGCACGGACATGGATCCAGATGACCCATTCAGTGAATACAACACTGGTTATCGAGGAGACCAAGTGATGTTCGAAGACGACGAAGAAGCATGGGTGCCTTGGGAAAAGCCACGATTTGCAATGACACGGGCCTATGGAGGCCGCCTCCCAATTACAGTGTACCCTGCCGCTGAGGATGCATCACTGCGGAGCTGTCTTCCTACCAGCACAGCTGCATCAGGTCAAGCGGTCTTATCCAAAGATAACACCTGTGAGCATCGCTCGCTGGTTCATTACCTCGACGATGGTGCGCGTGCACCCATCTTTGTGGACCATGGTGCTATTGACGCACTGCTTGCGGAGAGTCCTGCGATACGCGCGCTGCGTGCCCCAGTTTTCAACCCAGTCGTATCCTCTCCGGCCGAAGGAGAAGAGCGCGTGTATCGTTATCACATCGCAAACCCCGGACGGCACATATACGTCGGCGAAACATGGGCCAAAAAGGTGGCCCACAAAAACAAGGTCGACGCTTCTGCCGATACGTCGCGTGGTCCAGCACCAGCGGTGTAATCCGTTAAACCGTTGGACACCTTTCTCCCCGGTGTGTGAGAATATGTTATTAGCCAAATTCATGCACTCCTGGTACTGGCCGAAAGATCAAAATTTTGTGGTGAAATGCACTCAAGGAGTTTATTCGAGGCTTGGGAACTGGACTATAGTCACATATCAAGGGAGATCATATGTCAACCCATGTACCGTACAGAAACACACCTACATCAAAGAAGAATCACGATCTCAAAAGGTTCCTAGAAGGGATGGCATCAACGGTACAGATCTCTATAAGAGAAGAAACTCACCCATGTAGCTGGATGAACTCATATCCCAGTATGCACAAACACGCGTTTCTCCAACGATACTTCGTCGACTGTCTCCACCGCCGCAGCTGCATGCTCGAAATCAAAAACCGGATGCTTGAACATCTCCTTGTAAAACCGAGTCACAAACCGACGTGCGACTGCATCGTCCACCCTCCACAACGTTCCAATTACCACATTGAATCCCTCAAAGTGCATCCCAGCTGCGAGGTGGAGTACCTCGTCCGGCGACGACGCATCCCCGAGTGCAGTATGACACGCAGACAGGAATGCAAACTCGGAGTTCGTGTAACGCTCTTGGACGATCTGCTTGAGGGTCAACTTGCCATCACCAGGACTCGAGCGGCTTCTTCGCGTGCTGCACGCCGTGACAAGCGACATGGACCCAGCGATGGTCGCGGAATGCCTGAACAGTACCTTCCATGGTCGCCTTACTACCGCTGACTGTCTCGAATGCCACGTTCGGAGGCATGTTTGTCTCGTCGCGAATCCTCTCGATTTCGTGTTCCACTTCTGCTGGCTCACTGAGCGGTCGCGCCTGGCAGACAGCAGCAAAATAAATCGCGTTTGCTGTTCCAGACGCAGTGAACGAATGCGATCGCGTGTACGGATCAAACCTGAGAGGGAAGGAGCATACGAAGAGACATGGACATCTATCAGATCCATCAGTCCTTCTCGGTACGGACCTGCAGCATGGAATTAAACGTGAACCTTGATGTGGGACACCACTAGATCTGGGAACCCAGAGGAAGTTGGACATCGTTCTAGGATGGTGAAGATGGGTTCGACCACAGACGACCACAAGTCATGCAACATCTGCTTCACATCTCCCCATACGTGTGTGGGTCCTGGATGAGCTCTGATAATGTGAGCATAGTCGGTCTACATGAGGGGAACTTGAATTCTATAGCCGTGTGAACCTTCTTCCTAGCTCACACTATGACCCTCAGCAAGGCTATACAAGTGCGCAGTCCGTTGGGAACGCATCAATATGTATAAGAATCTATTAGACAAGGTCTCCCTCTCAACCCCCACATCCTTTGGTCTATTGAATGCGCATGAAACCTTTACAGTGTACTCTTGGCTTCTTAATCCTGACAGTGGTTACTGTCCACGGACATGTTAATCCCATCTCAGAGTGTACCATCCGAGCATGGGCCAGAACACCAGACCTTACCCCGAACGCTATCATACAGGGGTCAAGATAAGCGCCGGATGTCTTACCATTAACGACGTTTCACTGGGATTGCGATTCAAGGAAAGGTCCTTTGTAAAAGCTTTGTAGGCCACTTTATATTCTCTACTCTACCTTTCAAGACGTATACCCTTTCGAATAGGCGTTCACAAGACGTCACGCGATTGAATCTGGCTAGACTTTCAAGCCAAGTTGACTTTTCGAACACCTCCCCCTGGCCATTGCCTTTTGTCAACCAAAGCGCGAAAGAAGCATATAATGAGCTCCTCCGTAACAAGGATCTATGGATCATCCGAGAAGAAGAAAGAGTAGTCTTTGAAACATCTCAACCTTTTTACATCGGGACCGTGAACCATGGTGTTCTTCGCGACGCTACCCAAGACTTTGCTATTCTCGTTCCATCCACAAACTTTCCTCTGACCCCTGAAGTTTTGGGGACTGTATTGCCTCAGGAAATGCAGGTTGGTCGTTTTCTAGAACGGTGACAAGAATGAATCTCATGGTCCTCGCCACAGATTCTAGTGGTCGAGTGGATGTATGAATACTTTGTGCAAATCACCTTCTCTAACGGAACAAGGAAAGATGTATTCGCAGGATATACAGCTTTCCAACCTCTACACGATCCAGCCAGCACCGTCCGAGGGTCGAGGACAGTAATCGTAGACCTCAATTACGGCATGGGAGAAACATTTGCAAAAGATACGCACACCGCAAACTATTCGATGGAAATCAGTAGTAGTTCCGGCCTGACGTTTTTTGCGGGTTTGTTTGGTCCCCCTCATTGTTCTTGCCACGTTGATGATCGCGCAACGCCAGGGAAACCGAACCAACACATTGACGCGGTCATCACCCGGACCGGACTCGCACGCACGTTCTCTGCCCCGTTGAACGTCTCTGTTTGCGTAAAGCCAGAATTTTCACCGAACTGGGCTGCCGAGTATCACACGCCAGATGCTCACTTCCATTTGATAACCGCCCTCTCCGCATTGCGTACAGCATTCGACAGAGACGAGGACGCTTCACTCAGAAGACGACCTTGGTCTTGTTACCGCCAGCTCACCGCTGTCATAATGCCAGATTCTGACTTGGAAGAGATCCAGGCGAATAAGATCGTGAAGACGTCGAGTGCGAGATTGACGATACCCATCGAGTTGGGAGACACACACATCACCGACTTTGAAACATATTACCAGACTCTTTCCAACGCACTCACAGTTACGCTGCAAGTCCCATATGCGATTGACACGGAGGTCGACCCAGATGACCCATTCCGCGAACGCGACCCTAAGGATGGAGGGGCCCGACTGTTTGAGGACGATGAAGAGGAATGGGTACCTTGGGAGAAGCAAGGGCCTTGGTTGAAACACATCTATTCGGGACGAGTGCCGGTTGCAGTATACCCTGGTACCGCGTGCACCTGCCTTGCAAGCGCAACTACGTCTGGCCAGGTGATCCTATCGGACGACACGAGCTGCGAGCGGCCGTCGTTGACCCATTACCTCGACGATGGCGCACGTGCGCCCACTTTTGTGGATCGGAGTGCCCTTCCCTCGGTTCTTGCGGAGGATCCTGCGGAACGAGCGTTACGCGCGCCCGTCCTCGACCCAACCGTGTCTTCTCCTCTCGATGGAGAAGAACGCGTACATCGCTATTATATTGCCAACCCGAGATTTCCCATATATGTCGGCAATACGTGGGCTAAGAGGGTGGCTCACAAAGACAAGGCCGTGACCCGTTTTTGCTGACGTGTCAGATGGACCAGCTAGTGATCTCCATCACGATTGAAATGATTTCGTATATCCATCATCATCCCCGTTCGAACCAAAGGATAGCCGTTCCATGAATGCGTACAAACGTAGTATGTGTACCTACACAGTTGTTCTCTATGGAATGCCATTCACTTCAGTCATTAGGGTGGTACCTTGTTGGATGATGAGCCTATTTCAGAAGTGATACCGTAGAAATCTTGCAAGTACGTTGATGTTGTGACGAGTTAAGCGTTTGCGTCTCCCACGCAACTCTCCATCATGCCCTTCTTCCAAGGAGCGACGAATGTCAATGCTTCCCATGGGACATTCATTGAAGTGACTGGAGATCAGACGTATACCGACAGCAGCGACCACAGTACAACTAGCAACTCACACAACAAATCTAGCGTCGACAAATCCACTAAACACACGGATTCATCCGTTCATCACACGATGAGTAAGATCGACCTCGTTATCAGTGTTGAAGTGCCTCCTGAGAGGATCTATGAACTAGCCATGCCTCCCCCACCACCTGTTTCCGAGCTAGACACCAGTAGTGTTTACACGGACTAGCAGGTCTTCTCACTTGCATGTGGGTGGGTATTCGTATATATTAGACCTTGTTCTGAGCCTCTTATCGGTGACAGGATGATCAATGATCGATGATCTCTCATGATGTGACGTTCGGATGATATGTTGTATGAGTTGGAATTTTTGTACATGTGTTGTTTGTACTCCTACAAGACCGTTCAATCCAAAGCATTGTGACTCTGGCGTTCAATTTCTCGACGAATGCAACCAACCGGGCAATAACAGACTCTGCTAGGCTCACTTTATACTTTGACATGCCTTTACGAGGTGAGGTCTATGGAAAAAAATACTTCTATCGATCTCTGTAGTTCGTTCTAGCTTATGCACCATATATTCTTCCGGTATCGTTTCCAGAAGCGAGAGAGTCCACTAAAATAAGTATCTGCTGATGCGAGCCATTACTTTAGCCAGTATTCTACCCCCTGGGGCCTCTATCGGGGTCTCAGCGTTTGTGCTCCTCCTGCTTGACCATGTATTGGTGTAGGATATCTTACACCGAGAAGATCACACAGGACGGATACGTCTCGTCAAGCCGTGGGTGAGGACACATTGCCTCAGGCGAATCGAGCTTTGAGTACGCCATGATCACGGTTGGCTAGCTAGCCGGGGAGCATGTTAGGTATCCAGCGATATTGTATATTGCAAGACATACGTACAACCATGTCTACGATGTCCGTTTCGAATGACCTCCGATCGCGGCCACGAGCAAGATGATGCCGACGAGCCCAGATGCCCCTAGTGCACGCATAACACCGCTCTCTGCCGCCGCTTCGTCTTGCGTAGGATGACCTTCCCCCGTCGAGGTACGCTTCCCATCGACACCCGATGCTGTCGTGCTCTGAAATCCACCCGGCTGATAATGATAATTTGGTCGTGCGTCACCTGACCGACGATGACCCGTCGCTCGCTGTACAAACGGACTGGCAAATGGGTCCGTACGCGGCGCTTGGCTGGTATTGGGCGCCGGTCGGAAACGCTGCGATGTGCCAGCGCTTGCATGGGCGTGTTCGTAAAAGTCGTCCATGTGAGAACGTCCACCCATCGGTTCTCGCGCGCGGTTCCGGGGGTGGTTGGGCCAAAAGTGTTTGAAACCCGGTTGTTGAGAAGAGCGTGTGGTCGTTGCCTGGGGATGCTGTCCTGGCATATGGGGCGCTTGAAAAGGGGAACCCAGGGAGCGATCGTATTCACGCCTGGAAAATTGAACGTGAGGAGAAGACACAAACGCAGGAGGCGAGAGACAGACCGTTTTCTGTCATCGCCTAGGATGGCGTACGCGTCGCTCACGGCGTGAAACTTGGTTTGAGAGACACTGTCTTTCACGACGTCTGGGTGGTACTTCTTGCTTAGCTGTGCTCCAAGTAGTATGAGCAGAAGAAGGCGCTTGCATGTCTGTCAACTTACTTGATAATAGCTTGTCTAGCATAGGAAAGTATGAGCAGAGAACGTTGGAGTTCGCTGACAGGTACCTTGATTTGGGCCCTTGTCGCGCTCCGTGGTACAGAAAGGGTCGCATAATGGTCTACATGCTTCCTCTGACTGCGTGGCGAAGACGAGAACTGGCGCGACCCAGGAGAAAGAAAGTGTAATGGTTTAGCTCGCCGAGTAAACATGGAGGGAATACTTGTCGGTATGCGTGTGCATGGAATCAAGGAGATAACATACGTGGGAATGACATACTTGCATTGGGTCCTCCGGTTTGGTCCTCACTTTGAACGACACCTTTCCTTTCCCTTTTCACACAGCGAGTACAAGTCTCTCCCTAGAACGATAAAAACATGTTGCAATACATTTTCTTCTGGAGAGGACGCTTCAACACACCCGTATGTTATTCGTCTTTACCGCTCCTCCAACGTTTTCACCGCCTCGACAGGTCGTCAAGCCGTTGGCACCATTCATTGCCGCTTCTGCAGTCACTTTTTACCTCGTTAGCCAGATGCAAGACTTGGGTGTCCGTTGTATGTCTTTCCATTCTCTTTGCACTACAGCTCTGATCCAAACGTACTGCAGCGGAAGCCTATGCCAAGGATCCAAAGAACCCATATGCAGCGCAAATAGCGAGGGAGGCAGAGTCGCACCATTGACATACTCGTTCACACCAGGCCGAGACTGGCCGCTGCTAGGTAAATCCTTGCTATTCCCTGTCATTCATCGAATTGCTGATCGTCTACTTGCAGGAATTAGAGAGGTTGCATAGAATCATAAACTGTCTTGATACTCGACATTGCTGGAAAGCACTTGATGAAACCCAGCTGGGCAGCGGCAAGTATAACACCTAGTGATGTGGTACGATCGTCAAATATTCCTTGCTTATTAAATACGCCCTTCGTCACCCTCTTCGCCGTTCTCTCGACTTTCCTTTTCCCTGGCAATCCTCCCTTTCCCTCTCGCCCTATCAACATGCTCCCAGTCTTTCTTTGCAGCACTAAGCAACTCCCCACTTTCATCGTAAGCACTATTGAACCTTTCTACCTCGAGTGCAAACCCTCCACTCCCACTCTCTGCGCACACATGTTTGACACCCGCCAAAAACGCAGAGACGACTGCGAGATTGTGTGCGACAAGGAATGTGTGTGCAGACATTTCATGCGTGTGAAGGAGGTGATGTAAATAGGCTCGACTGTATGGTTTTGCATACCGTTCCTTTGCTTTCTCGTCAGTCGCTGCGTACGACTGCCCATCTATGGCACTATGTAGAATGTGTGAGGATGACAAGCGGGGTGAGCACGCGATGCATGTGCAGATGGGTTGGTCTGTGACACCCGCTGGATACTCTCCAGCACCCACGAGCGTTTCAGCGAGACGCCCAAACTGGTGTGTATACGCGGGCTCGTACAGATTGTGTCCCAGAGGCTGTCGTGCATCCGTCCCCTCGCGCATGGGTGCTGGAAAGACAAAGTCGAGCGCGACGCCAAAATGTGCCGCGTGCATAACCCATCCCACGTCAAACAGATCAATGCCGACGTCCCGGATGAGACCGAGCATTTCCTGTGGCGATCGTACCCCCGTCGCGAGGCGCGGTTTGTGCTCCGAGAGTTGCCCGAGCGACGACTTGAGTAACGACACGACATTTGGTTTTGACGAACCGGCCGACTCGGGCGTGGACACGCGCAGCTCTGTCAAGCTGACGCTCGCACCTCCCGGCATGCTCGGTGTCAGCGCCTCCGCAATCGACTCGGGGTGCTGCAACATCCCCGGACTCTCCCGCTGGAGAAAGTCATCGGGTAAGCACTGGTGCTGGGATGTGTTTGGACTCGGCCGGATGCCACGCAGAACAGCGAGGTCAAAGGTGTAACCGGCGATGCCTTGATCGAGGCAACGAAGCGGTCGGACGGCCTCTGCATCAGGACCGTACAACGTCTCCCCGAGTTCGTACGCGAACGCCTCGCGTGCAGCCACCGAGGTGCCGCCTGCCATGTGCACAAAGATGTTGAGCGGATGTTGTGACAGCCGCGGCGTGGTCGGACTCGGCGGCTCCGACACGAGCACGTCAGAACTAGGGAGCGGTCGAAGGAGATCAGCCACCCATAGCGCACTCCGCTCGATGCTCTTCGCCACCCGTTTCTGAGAAAACGGCGGGGGCGTAAATGGCGTGTCAGAGAGCGCAAAGACGATGTCGGGTCGCATCTTGTACACGTACTTTCGCCACTCGGCCACCGTCACCTGTGCGCATAGGAAAAAGACCGTCAGACGGCACACGGCCGTGGGATGAGATGGAGTACCAGACCTTTTTCACGCCCCGCACGCAGTTTGCAGAGACGTACGTGGTACCATTGGGTGGCATCTCCCGCAGATCGAGTGGATCTCGAAGGCAGAGCGACGCAATGTGTCGATCCTTGTCGAACCCCAGGAACTGGTGCAATGGATACGGGCCCTCTTGCAACATTGGAATCGGAGGCACCTGCTCTAAACTTGCAGACCAAGTCACATCCAGACACGTCAACCTCGAAGCGCGTCGTGGCGTACACAACGAGTGGGGACGGACTCACAAGGATTCAAACGGGACATTTATCCACCGAATCGCGTCTGACCCGTTTGTATGGTCCCGTGAGAGATGGGGGACGACGCCGCGCGAGGTGCTGACGAGGATGTTGGGCGTGTCCAGCATAATGTTGTGTTCATCCTCGTCGCGGGTGAGTGTGAGCTGGCCCACTCGGGGCCCAAATTTTGGAACAGCAGATGGAAGAACAAAGGAGAGCGGTGGGTGTTGCATGTACACTGGCAGTGTTCGCTGTGGACACTGCAGCTAGGAAAAAACAAGACACGTTGCAGGATTGGCGCCAGAAAAACGTGTACATCTGTCGAAAGTACGACAGATCTAGTACCACCAGAGACAGGACGAAAAAAGTCGCGAAAACTTGACCACTTAAGAGTAACTTATTCCGCTTATGGTGACTGATATGTAGTTGCAACAAACCCTATTTTCAAAATTTACAGCGGTTTTCAATTTGATGCGGAATCCAATGTGTTGGATGTTGCGCCTCGGACATTGCCGGAACAGGACCCCAGATGTGTAGTTACCTATTTGTGTACTTTCCCATAGTGTTACTTTGAACCATGGCGTTGTCACCTGCCCCCAGCGACTCGGAAATGGTGCAAACATTCACCATTTCCCTTACCGTTTATTCTCTCCTCAAGAAGAAGACCGCTAAGGGCAAGGCCATGGCTTCAAAGGAAGAAAAGTCCATCAAGGTGAAAGAGCTGCAGTTCTCGATGAACGACACGAACTATCTCGGATTCCTTCAAAGCATCCTCGACAAGCACAAGCAGGACCAGTACACAGTATCCACAAGAAAACCATTTTCATTCAAGTATATACCACCAAAGGCGAAAGAGTAAGTCGTCAAATTTTACTAATACATTCAAAATAATTGTAGTAATTTTACCCAGCATGCAAGCGATGCAATCGATGTCGACAACAAAACGGATTACAAGGAGATGGTGAAGAAGATATCCAAGACGACCTCTGTGACGAAGATTCTTGTTGATATGAAGGATGTTGAAAAACTTGCACCGGGTGGCAGCAATGACGCCAATAACAATGAATCCGATGGTAGTGACGATGACAAGGTACGTAGCTATCATTCTTGTGCACAAAAAATACTAATCAGACATAACAGGGTTCTAGGGCTTATGACCTAGACGCGCGTCTTCTCTGAAGAGAGGGTGCTTATATAATGTCCCAGGAAGCGTACTGGGTGCAGCCACTCTTCCAAGGTGCGCAGACAGCGAAGAGGGAAAGAATAGAGCGATGAGACTCACTCTGTACTAGCAGAGGTTTG
>JBBPTN010000670.1:0-11106 GCA_038094075.1 Xerocomus spinulosus
TCTCTGCATATATGCGCCGAAAGTGATCAAACAAAGGATGTACAGCATCGACGCGCATACACAAACCTAATGGCTCCTCTTTCTGGAACAGAGAAGACGTTCCCTAGAGGATAAACCATTCAAACATACACAGATGGGCAGCAAAAAGGCTCACTAGCGCGATAGGTGGATTGTTGTTTCCAACATCGGACGTCCGGTGCAGATAAGCCGAGTTGCTGAGATGGGACTCGACGCGACGCGACGCAAGTGACTGCGAAAAACTGCCATCAGATGCCATTTTCTGAGTGTTTTCTGCAAAATTTGCGTTTGCGACCACATCAAAGGTGGATCTCTTGAGCGGATTAGTAAAGGTAGCGCCGACTTGGCTTGGATCGTTTTTCTGGGAGTATGGCGCGAACTTGTAAGGGAACATGGATCCTTGGGAGACTCTATTCTCTGCTTGTTCGATGGCGACCAGCTGCCTGATGATGATGGTTCCGGGCAAGTTGCGACGAACGTCAGAGTTGGCGTTGATGAGCGCGTCGCAGCACGTGATTCACGTGACTGATTTCACCTCAAAAGTAAACCCCCTGAAAGTACAGGCGTCTATCGCACGATTCTTATACGCTACAGAGATCGCTTATTGTCCTGACTGGCCCTCCCGATTCTTTCACGCGGGTGAATTGAGCACCGAAATCGGCGGATACGGTCCCAACACGTCCGATGCGACCGAAAGACGCGACCGACTGTCGTCGAAACGGGAGTAAGCAGGGGGTGGTCCAACCTCTTCCAGCCCATCGATACCCAAACTAACGATGGGTGCATTCGGTTCGGCCGGTGGGGCCCTTCCAGAAGGCGCCCCAGGAGACGGTACGCCCGTCAGCGACGGCGCTTCGACCAACGGATCTGGACGGTTCGGCGTCGCGAGCGCGCCTTCATCGGCAGTCGTCATCCCCGACGGTCGTCCTGTGCTTTCTCTGCCCTCCTCTTGGACAGCCAAAGGCGCATTCTCCGAAAAGTACGATGGGGGATCAGGAAAGGCAGGAGGGGTACCCAGATACGACGATGGGTACAGCACTTCCATGATGCTGCTCGTAGAAGGCAACGAACGACGGACATGTCTTCGTGGGCGTGACCGAGGCGGTGTGCGTGTCCCGGTGTCAGTAGTACCCTGTCAGTGAGACGAGATGGGAACCGAGATTCAACGGAAGTAAATGACACATACCGCCAAGTGTCTGATACAAACACAGCAAGTGCAATCTGCATCACAGACGGTCTCTGTCATGGTGACTGCCCAGTGTTAACGTGGATTTCTGATGAAAGGGTTCATCTGGTCTCGGTCTGGATCGCAAGTGGGCAAAGCGGTACAGCACTGGTACACCTGAGATGGACTGAGACAAGAGGCTGTTACCTTGTCAGTCCTGATACATGTTCGGAATAACCATAACCTATGAAACCAGGCGGGGTAGAGCCCAGCATGTTAGAGAAGGTAAACTTTGAGCCCATTGGCAGTACCGTGAGAAAGATGGCACCTGGAGAAATCATCATTCCGATTCTAGTAGAGGACACTTATCAGCGTCGATCCGAATCGATTGCCCGTGTATAACCAGAGTCCATTGAATAATATATGCTACCAAAAAAAAACATATCCACCCAAGTGCCAAAAGTAAATTTTAGTCTGCCGCCCGCGCCCCTTCCTTACACAGAATTATCAAACGTATTATAGACACATCAATTGGGAATCAGTATCGAGGTGATATTGGCAGCTTGTTTCTCGGCATTCACACCCCCAATCTGCGATGGGTTCAATGAATTGTATATTGGACATAGCTGGTCCCATGATTCTGGTTCCGGTGGTCAGCTTAGAGTCCGAAGAGGTGGCAAAGACGCTTACCTGGAACGACCCCGATATGCTTATGAACCCCTGCAGGATTCTCAGCCATCACGACGGCGAAACCGCTGAGAGTGGATGAGCCTGGGTGTCGCGACATAACAATAAAAACAACACTCACGCTTCTAAATGCCAATCAATATGACTAGATGGGGAAATCAGAATGAATTGTACAGCATGAATGATAATGACCATACCAATGCAGGAACCATGGACCTGAATTATCAGTGACGAATCGAATGATCATTTGCTGCCCCTGTATACCAGCAGAGACAACGTCTCGACGGACGGGGTTTACGTAGTTGAAGGTTGTATTGTCGCCTGCGCTTTGGATGACATCGAAAGCATGCTATAGATCAGGTTAGAGGGTTGAGAAAGCCATCGGCAATGAACGAACCCCATGCAAGTGAATGGGATGCTGGACACAGGTAAGAAACCACATAGAACAATGAACGAATGACGCTCACAGGACCACCAAAGCCAATAGTCTTCATCGTCAACTCCACGACCTTGTTCGGCTCCAAGACGTACACACTTCCGTTCGGCATGAGATCAGTCGCTTGTTGGGCGCCGCTCAATATCTGTAACAGCACAGGAACGGTCGGCGGCCGGTACCGAACACCATTCATAAAGAATGCGCCACCAATGTTGTTGGCGGTGATTTCAAGGTTGATGTCCGCTTTCCCATACTCGGGTATGCCAGGTGCCCCTGGATTAATGAGTGCGTGTAGATGTTCCTCCAGAAGAGGCATTAAACTCGGCGTATGGTTGGTCGTCGGGTCTTGGTCTGGAGCACCGCTGTACCGTAGGATGGCAGAATTCAATCCCCCAGCAAAGGTCGAGTTGGCAGTGTTTGGCAGCGCCCGTAACCAATAATTGCCGACCGGTTGTGTGGCATTCATGATAACAGAATAGCGCTGGCCGGCAAATACCTGGAGTGAATCCACAAGTAGTGGTTCCGTCAACTGCCCATCTGCCTCAATGACGGTCAAATTGTGACCATCAATCGAGAACAAAAAGTTTGGGTCGCATGACATGCCAACCAGACGGAAACGGTAACGCTTGCCGTACTTGACGTTAATGACCGCGAGCTCCGACTTGGGGCCGTCTGTGTAACGCCCAAGTCCGTTTATGAGAGTCGAGTTAGCGTTGACGCCGACAATATAGTTCAGCACTGGGGAAGCAATGTGGTACCTTGACAAGACAATCAGGATTTTAAAGAAGCACGATGGAAAAAACATACCAGTCTGCAAGGGTAATGACAGTGGTTTCTGTGGAACGTCATCATTACATGGTCCACAGATTCAATGGAACCACGCACCATCGTCCACATCATACAGGTGACGATAAGGATCTTCGGGATCATAAATGACAAGAGGTCCCCTCAAACCGTCGCAAGTTTGAGCGGAGTAATGGGAATGATACCAGAATGTCCCTGCTTGGTTGCCTGCTTGAAATCGATTGAGGAAGGAGTTGTTCTGACTGATTGGGCATTGCGTGACAAACGATGTGCCATCAACGTAGTTTGTGCCGTTTTGTAAGATGCCGTGCCAATGCTAGAAAGTAGTGTGGGTACTGTTCCTTGGCTCACTTGACTAGCACATACCACGCTTGTGCTCAGCCACATCTCTGGGTCTTTCAGCTCATTGACGACGTTGAGCGCAAAATGTTCTCCCTTGGATCGAATTTCAGCAGAATGAGCAAGCATTCACTGACCAAACACACCTTTTTTGCCTTGATTAATGGTCCAGGAAAGGTACCTCCCGCAAGTGTAGTCCTAGACATGGATTAGAACGAATCGATGGAAAATCGAAAGTTGACGTACGAGCGCAGGAAACCATCTGGTGCAATCTTTGCATTGGAAATTGTCAAGTTGGTAGCAGGCCCGACAGAATACGGGAGGAGTGGTTGCGGACTCGAGTTTGAAGTTCGGGGCACGATAGACGCGGCATGGGTGATCGAAAAAAGTGAAAAGATGGATATCAGGAGAGGGTACATTAAGGAGAATAAATAAGGTCTACTGCTCATGGGACGGAGCAGCCAGGAGTCGAAAATAACTGGTTAATTTGGGTTGGGAAGGGATGGAGTACGTTCATTTTGGCGGTTCGCTTTTATGCTGCCGAGCGCGAAGGCGGAATCGGTTAATAGCGGGCGCGAGATCACCTTTCCCTGAAGCGTCAGATGCTGTTAGCCGTCACTGCATACTACAGTACGTACCCATTTTGATGCAACGTCAGCCACGACACTGCAACGCCCTTGGCAGTGACTGGTAAAGAAACCACCTAAACGCCATGATGAAATGAAGTGTGTACAATAAACAGCTTACAAGAGTTTCAGATTTGAGACAATTGGGCTGAGACATCGTAGGGTTGCTTGAGCCGAGCTATACAATGTACACACCGAATGACAGTATTGGTGTCGTACTACGGTCGTTGTGGGCAAGCATCAACGAAATGATGACATGGCTGTGTGAACGCTGCACGCTGTTTGTTCCTGTGGCACCCAACGTCACATTGAAAGGGAAATCTTCACTGAGGATGTAGTCAGGCACTTTGTCAACAAGCTTGGAGTCGTTCCTGACGGCGACCAGACCAAGGTAAATGGAACGGTTAGATTTGAACTTGCCAAGTAATCTTTCACCCTTCATTGGACGACAGAGTGTACGTCGCTCACACGCAACAGTCAAGGGATCATCACTCATGTGAGCAAACCCTATCATTTGCAGCTGTCAATGTTTTCACACCAGCAGTAATAAGCAGCAATTGGTACGTTGTACGGATACTTAGTTAGATTCGCATTGCCGGTGCCACCTTGCACCATTTCAGTTGCTCCGATGGGCATGCATTTCCGCCCCAATTCCGTCGTGCTCTGTACTTGCGATTAGTATGGTGTATGACCACAGCCTGTCGAATGGCGAGAGACCGCTGTACCAGGTAAGCATGCGGTACAAGTTCCACACCGAGCGCAACATTATTCTTGTTCTGATACGGCCATCTTCTTATCGCAATCGTAGGGCCCCGTACATGTGGTTTATCCGATATAACTAATTTTATACTAGTGATCCACCGGCCTCGGTGCATACCGTAATCCAGCATCACGTCGCCCACTCCTCCTAGGTGCACTCCTCGATATTTTAAAAGCCACCCGGAATCGTTGAGTGTCCGGCATACCATATCCAACGCGAGATGTGGGCGGGGCAAGCCAATAATGACCGTTCGGATATCGACGCCACCTATATGCGTTCATCCCGGGCCGATGCACCCACTCAGCGACCCTTTATGCCGATGACGCCTCAAACACGACGCCGCTCGCAGACGAGGCACTGATACGGACTGGTTCGGACGCTCAAAGAGCCGAGCCCCCTGACCGCCACCATCCCTTGGAATCAACACATCACTGTACCGCCAATGGCCAATACCACTTTCGTAAAACCTAAAACATGGAACATAAAACATGAACGAGAACCATGCGGGGTTACAACTCTCGGGCGGCGTTCATCATGCGCTCTAGACCAGGCGAGTAGGCGGCGTGTTGGGTGACCGAGACCAGGAGCCTTTGGCCCGCTTCTCACGTATGCGGTTTCATTTCCCCCAATGTACACAGGTTCCACAAGCCGAGAGACCACCGAACACTCCGCACCGTAACTCTGTGCTCCACCATAACCTATGTGCTCCACTATGACCTTTATTATTGATCTCCAGGAACTTTGGTCTCGTCACCTTGGGGCTGGATGGTTACAAGGCACACCAAGGCAGAGACAGCCACCTGGATCATGAACAAGGTATATTATGTACTGCCTCGTGCAGGCCGGCGGCAGTGTTAGCGTCTTTGGCGCATCATGATGTATCGTATACAGAGCACATGATTACAGGGGTACTGATCTCTTCCGACCGGGTCGACGAGCCTCTTTAGA
This sequence comes from Xerocomus spinulosus, assembly GCA_038094075.1. Taxonomy (NCBI): domain Eukaryota; kingdom Fungi; phylum Basidiomycota; class Agaricomycetes; order Boletales; family Boletaceae; genus Xerocomus; species Xerocomus spinulosus. The sequence goes on from JBBPTN010000670.1 coordinate 5,784, forward strand.
CAGCAGACCTCCTTATCGTCGTGCAGCACGTCAGACCTGCCCTGATACCCAATTCAACGGAAATACTTGACACCCCGAAACCAGTGATCATCGGTACCCCAAGTCCCCGCTTACTCGACCCCATCCCCAAACAAGCACAGGAAAACGAAAATTGAGTCGCACAATCAAGACAACAACAACATTGATATCGATCCATCGTCTTGGCTGCCAAGCTAATCCGAATGCGTCATATTCGCGGGACACAGCTGATACCACTCCTCTGTACGACGATGCGATCAGTCTCCACCAGCGATCCCGAGGGGCGTCGTACCTGGCGTCACCGTTGATTGTTCCTCTGCAGCCTCGCCCGGCGCCTCTGCCATCACGACCGCGAAACCGCTACAGATACCAAAACGTGAGTCTGAAAAGATACTGTGGCGTTGGGATGGACGTACTGCCGTAGGTGCCAGTCGACGTGGCTAGCCATGGACGCGTGAGTAGGGTCTCAAAACGTGCTCGAGGCGTTGCTTACCAGTGAAGGAACCAAGGACCCGGATTGTCGGTGTAGAAACGGATGGTCACGTTGTCCGTCGCACTCTTGCCAATGGACACGACGTCGCGCCGGACGGGGTTGATAAAGTTTGTGGCGTTGCTACCCGCGACCCTCACGACACTAAATGCGTGCTAGGGAATACGTTGGGTCGGAGAAAGGATGGGGTAGTGAACCACGTACGCCATGGAGATGTACAGGGTGCTAAACATGATCAACGTCAGTATGGGATGACCGATTATCAACTGACACATACAGGACCGCCAGGGGCGTGTAGGGGGTTGGGGAAGCTTATCTCGACGACTTTTTTTGGTGGAAGTATATAGACACTTCCGCTCGGCAGGAGTTGAGAAGCATGTCTTGCCCCACTCAGAATCTGGAGAAGAACGGGAACGGGAGGGTAAACAAAGGACACGTTATTCAGTGTGTATCCCTCTGGGCTGATACCAGGCTGGAGTTGTATATTCACATCCGCCTGTCCGATCTCAGGTATGCCCGGAGCTCCCGGATTAACGAGCGGGTGGAGATCGCCTTCATCGAACGAGAGTTCATATGGGCCAGGTAGCGAGTCAGGGTCCTGGTCGGGTGCGCCATCGTATCGCAGGATAGCCAAATTTTGCCCACCATCAAACGTGTCGGAGAGATCCGTCGACGCACGGATCCAGTAGTTTCCGCTAGTCTGGTTCGCTGTCATGACCACCGAGTAGCGCTGACCAGCATACATTGGGATCGAGTCGACTTGTACGGGGTCAACTTCATTCCCATCTGCCTCGATAATGGTCATCCGGTGACCATCAATCGAAAAGTTGAAAGCGCGATCGCAAGACATGGAAAGCACTCGAAAGCGATAACGTAAACCTTGTTGGACATTGACGACCGCGAGTGGAGTCTGTGGGCCACCAGAATAGCGACCAAGACCATTGATCAGGGTCGAATTTGCATATACCGCGCCCAGAATTAAGCCCAACTGGTTAGAGGGCGTGTGGTACCTAATTCCGGTCAGCAATTTAACAAAGATTCCATGCGTACGGGCTTTCTTACCAGTCCGAAAGGGTGATGACAGTGTTTTCTGTGCAGAGTGATGAGATGAATCGCAGACAGATAATCGACAAAGATTCACCGTCATCCACGTCATACATGTACGCTAGAGGGTCTTCGGGATCATAGATAACCAGCGGTCCACGGAGGCCATCACAGTATTGATTCAGATAATGTGAGTGGTACCAGAACGTCCCGCTTTGGTCATTGACAGTGAACTTGTGCTCAAATACTTGGCCAGGGAGAATCGGGCATTGAGTGACGTATGAAGTACCATCAGCCCAATTAGACAGATTCTGAAGGATGCCGTGCCAATGCTTCCAGAGACACGTAAGGGGCGGATCACAGGACAATGCAAAACTACTTACAATACTGGTTTTCAGAGGCATGGTTGGATCCGTGAGTTCATTCAAAACTCGGATAGCGAACTGGTCGCTCTGCAAGGGCATCAGTACGCCGAATCCAGTCATCGACGTAAACCTCGCCTTATTGCCTCGGATTAATGGCCCAGGGAATACACCATTGACCAGAGTGGCTCTGTGAAGCATCCTCAGGGATGATAGCAAGAAGCGAGAATCACCAATGACTCACGATCGGTTGAACCCGTCGGGCGCGATGATTTTGTTTGCGACATAAAGCAAAGCTTCAGGACCAAGCACGCCTGAGGGTGAGTTTGAGCGTACATCAAGAGTCTTGGACGCGGTCAATGAATGTAATGCAGGTAAGAGAAAAAACGCGAGGATGGAGAGAGAAAACATCCTGAAGGACAGGGATGGGCTGGTCACGTATACCACCGCAGTGCTTGTAGTCCCTTTATATTTTGTGAGATCGAATATCGACCAGACAAGGATGATTCCAAGTTTATATGCCCGATTGCTTGCTTCTATCTCAAACCGCTTGGTGCATTCTTAACGGATCGCCAAGTACGCCGCCACCTTTGATTCATGCAGCCGTCCTAGCTTTTCAGGAGTAAAGACAGCGCAATCACCGTGGTTTCGTCAACCATAGAGTAAACGAACCAAACCTGAGTTGCAGTGGCTACTTGAACTAGGAAGTGAAGAGCAGCAAGGCACAATTACGACATTTGACCGAAATTTGGATGGGGAGAGATGAGTGGCTTTGGCATCGATACCATTGGCCTGTCAGTCGAAAGAAGTCAACCGATACGCAGCGACTTTATTGGTGTGACCCCAGTAGCCTGTCAGTGGTTCTCGAAGTTCCCAGTATTCCTGCGTTCATCACCAGAACTGTCTTAGGAAACGAAGAGTCAGTGTGGGGTGGCGCCCTCATCTGAACGGAATGTACGTTAGTTCGGCATCCCATCGGAAACGCAGAAGATGGTCGAGAAAGTCGGTGTCCCGGCATTTGTGTCCAAGGGCGGCAAAGAAGCACATCGGTATTATGTGTGCGCGGCCTACCATCAGAAGATGATCGTCAAGTGTTCATAGCGATCCCATATCATCGATTCGCCACAGAGGAGAGCGGATGCGTGATTGGATCGGGGCTTCTGTTGATGAATTGCACGAGTCAATAACTCCCCGTACAGCCGTGGAGCAAATGCCACCGGAAAATGCCGAATTAGTAGCATGATGTTGTACCCGTCGTCCACGGTAGGATTCATCCTCCCAGGCAGGGCTCAATATCTTTCTCTTTATCTGAAAAATGGCATACATGCAGCCTTGTTTGTTTGTTCTTGAAACCTTACGACAAGTAATGGTGCCAAAGCTTTCAAGTTTCAGAGCGTTTGCGCACGTACAGCGGGCTGTTGCCGTGTGCACCAATGGTACGGGTGCATTTGGCGCACTTTGGGTCGACTGCAGGCTCTCCCGGTTCATGTGACTGGGTGACAATTTTCAACCGACATGGCCGCTAGTTTACGCTATATCCTCGCAGGAATTTGGCCTATAGGCGGGAAACAGATATACTATAAGACTCACTCATCGATGCCAACGATGATGTGGAGGACTTGTTGAACCTTGACAAAATTGCCGAAGTAACAAATTGATGGCTATAATCTCTAATTAGGCGAACCGAGTGAAGCTGTCTCGGTTAATCTTATCGACGAAATCCTTGCGACAGTATGGGCTTCAAGGGTCAAAGGCTGGATAACCTTAGTTCTGAGAGCTGGGTGGTGGATAGAGAATCCAGTGATGCTTTGGTGAATGTTCTTTGTTCATCACTGTCCTGCTCTTATCTGACACATTATGAAGCACAGATCTTGAGGTGGTCATGCCATGGTGGATGCAAAGAGTGTGAAGAAGCTAGTGAGATGGCCTGATGGCTGCAAATACATGGTCGAGTTTGGGTATGTCTGGTGTTGCCCATATGAAGGCTATCCAAGGTACTCAACCAATATCCCTGTCTGATCAAATGTCTTGGTGGGTTGATCAACCATGTTGGATCCTACTATGACTCAGAGACTGGAGTATCTGCCAGCCCTGAGCCTGAGCCATAGTAATGCCAGCCATGCAAGTGAGTCCAGCCCACAGTGGACTATGCCAATGTACTCATTTATAAGACACTGATTGCATCTGGGTCAACAAATGTGAAATGTACCCACAGAAGCTGCCATCCATGTCCATGTAGAGCAGGATGCTGTCACCAGCATGACTGATCATGACACCCAGTTTGGTGATGATGGTGTCATTTGCAATGATCCAGTGGATGGACATGGTGTAGGGTAGTGCACATAGCAAAGGACAAGTAATCATTGCATAATTTTCAAGGGGAGGAGTGAACATGATAGCAAGAGGAGGACTTTTTGAAGTGGTAAGCTGTGGGAGTTGGAGTATGGTTGAATGTGGTGATGCTAGAGAAGGCTCTGGCAGGTGGGGATCATGAGAGACACAGAACAAGGGAAAGGCCAAGGTGTGGTGGTTATAGTGAAGCAATGTGTTTCATCTATGGTGGAGCAAGAGTGGAAGGCACATGGCCCACTGGAAACCATACCAGAAGGTAAATCTCACACTCTTGTTATGTTTAAGTATGTAGATGGTGTGAATTATATATATTTGTTACTCACTCATGGGATTCAGTGAACTTCTGATGATTCAATTGTTTGAGTGGTGCCATGGTTTATTATAGAAGACATGACTACTGGGGAAGACATGGGTGTTAGTGCCAACAAGAAATCCAGGACTCCCCAAATAGAGGACTAGAAATACTGTCAACATCAAGTTTGTACTGTAAGTACCATGAGGGGATATAACAAATGATTGAACAGGGAGGCAGAATGAATTTCTATTCTAAGGGGTGACCCAATCATAGAAAGCACCATTAAAAGACTGAATCCAACCTTCATTCACCCACAATTCATCAGTGGCAAAAAGGTCATTAACTCTCCAAACCTTAATAGTTATGTCATTAGAGCCAGAGACAATATGCCTGCCATCTGGGGAATAGGCAACAAAGATAAAAGAACTTATATGCCCCTGGGATGGACCCGCCACAGTATGGCCAGTGGCTGTATTCCAAACCATAGTGGTATTGTCCCAAGCAGTAGAAACAATGTGCCTGCCATCAGGGGAATAGGCAACAGAGCTGACACAACCTGTATGTTCCTGGAATGGACCTGCCACAGTCTGGCTAGTGGCTGCATCTCAAATCCTAATGGTCTTGTCCCAAGAGCCAGAGACAATATGTTTTCCATCAAGGGAGTAGGTAGCAGAGATGACTTCACCTGTATGTCCATAGAATGGGCCTGCCATAGTCTGACCAGTGGTCATATACCAAACCATAACAGTATTATCCCAAGAG
>JBBPTN010000672.1:0-10990 GCA_038094075.1 Xerocomus spinulosus
CCATGAGTTCTCCCACTCAGACCACCTCTTCAACCTCCAAGGAACTGTGCTTGGGAACACCAGAAGAATACAACAGAAAGGAGGAAACTTTCCTCTCTTGGCTGGCTTCAGTAAAGATATACCTCCTCATCAATGAAGAAACCTATGACTCAGATAAGAAGAAGATCACTTTTGCCCTTTTGTTTATGAAGAAGGGCACAGCTAAAGGATGGGCAGTGTCTTTTATCAACCATGCCCTTGATAAGAACACCTTTGGAACATTCAAAGCATTTGAAGAAAGTCTGAGAAAATCCTTCCTTTCCTCAGACATATGAGGATGGGCACTTATTATGCTCAATACCATGATGGTACAGAAGAACGATGTCTTGGACTATGTTACACGGTTCAAGATTGCAGCACAGCAGGCGGAGCTCAAAGATGACCTCATGCTTTGCCACCTATTTGTGAAGGGACTAAGGCCTAGTATGGCCTATCAACTCAGGACTTCAGATAATCCCCCAAAAGATATTAACGAATGGTACAAAAAGGCGGAGGCATATCAAATGCACATTGACCAGGCCAAAGAAATGGCTGCATGGCATAATCAGAGTGCCCACAAGAACTCAACCACCACCACCAAGACCTCTTCCCCATCCCAGGGGAGTAGCAGAACTAAAGACCTAAACACCATGGACATAGATCGTGTGTGACTACTGAAAGATAAATATGATGAATACTGGAGGAAAGGCCTCTGCTTCAGCTGTGGAAAGTCTGGCTTAGCCAGAGACTGCCCTAACCACGGGCTGGTGAAGAAGACGGAGACAAAGAAAGAATCGGCTGTGAGGAAAGTGGATGACGAAGAAGAACTTCCCTAACTGGAGAAGATTGAGAATGACAAAGAAGAAGAAAACCACACATTTGTCTCTCAAGTCTTTGAAGTTATGTCACCAGATTTTTGAATGGAGGGGCCAAACCAACGCAGGTACCCTCCAAAGTAAGAAAATGTGCTCCTGTACTTGTAGCGAACAAAGAATTGAAGGCTCTTTCCATTCCCATTTGCCTCATCACCTCGAACAGCACATTAAAAGCCATTGAAACCTCTGCTCTCATTAATTCTGGTGCAGATATCTTTTGCATTGACTGGGACTTTGTCAAACACAACAAACTCCCCATGACCCAACTCGACACCTCTCTTACAATGAGAAACGCTGACCATACCGTCAACAAAAAGGGGTCCATTAAGTTCACCACCACTCTTTATGTTGAAATTGCATTAGTCACTCAGAAACTCACCTTCCATGTAATGCAATGTGGACAAGATAACATTATACTCAGACTCCCATGGTTCAAGAAAACCAACCCCCAAATCAATTGGAAGAAACGAACCATCTCCATTAACAACTCTCTCAATGAATCCACTTATATGTACTTCAACCTTACTGCAGCCAAAGGAGTTCATTCCTCCAAGACTACATCCTCATCTTCCACCCCCTGACTTTCTAATCACAAAAATCTGGAACCTAATGAACAGGATCACCTCCTCCACTTCCTTGAGTATGAAGAGCCTGATGCCTTCATTAAATGCACCCACTATCATTATTCCCTTAATTGCATCCAGAAATCCACATCCCGATTCTTTCCCAACACCTCCATTATCAAACAACTGGAATGAATAGTAAGAAAGACTACCACATCTACCCAATTAGCCATGGACACTGAGAAAGAGAAAACTGTCCTCCCCTTGGAATACAAAGAATTTGCATCAGTGTTTCAAAAAGAATCCACCAATCACGTTCCCCCCTCTCAACCATACGATCATGCTATCAATTTGAAAGAGTCATTCACACCCAAAGTCTCTAAGATCTATCCCCTATCCCCTGATGAAAAGAAAAGCAGTTGAGGACTTCATTGAAGAAAATCTCGTGTCAGGAAAGATACGTCCCTCAAACTCCCCCCAAGCATCCCCATTCTTTTCTATCAAAAAGAAGGATGGAGGCCTCCATCCCTGCCAAGACTACCACTACCTAAATGAACACACCATCTAAGATGCCTACCCCCTTCTCCTTATCTCTGATCTCATGGATAAACTCAAAGACACAAAGGTCTTCACCAAATTTGACATATGCTAGGGGTACAACAATGTAAGAATCAAGGACGGAGACCAATGGAAGGCGGCCTTCATCACTCACAAAGGCCTCTTTGAACCAACCATCATGTTCTTTGGCATGACAAACTCCCCCCCAACCTTTTAACAATTCATGAATGATTCTTTCCGAGACTACATTGCAGAAGGATGGCTTGTCATCTACATGGATGACCTCCTTATTCTCTCACCCGACCAAGAAAGCCACAACAAACAGACAAAGAAGGTTTGTCATTAAGGAAGGTAATGAGAGGGATCAAGTCCTCAGGGTTTACTTCTGTTCTGTTGCAGCAAGTAGAGAGGGGGAGTATGGATCAAGGCATGGATGCACAATTTGGTGACAGTGTTGACAAAGCAGGTGGAGACATTTCATTTGAGGGAAAAGACTTTGGGGCATGTAGCTTTATGTGTCAGAAGAAGTTCCTTGGCATTCCCAAGGTTTCATTCAGGTTCCCAGGAGTTTTTAGATGTGGGATATCCTTTCCACTTGATTAGGAACTGTCTTCATCTTGGGGTGCCTTGATGTCATAAGATGGCTTCTACCTCAAACTGTTCCTTGCCCTGGATAAGATCTGGAGGTGGTTTCAGGAAGTTCTAACTATGAATGTCATTTTCTTTGTATGGGGATAGAAGGGAGGCATGGAACATGTTGTGAATGTGCCAAGCTTTCAGGACTTGGAGTTTATATGTAATGGGGATAGGACGTTGGTGATAGAGAAAAGTCCTCTCTTGGGCACAAACTTGGGATTCTCAATAGAGTGATGGAGATTCCTGGCTTCAATCCAGACCTTGTCTCCTTTCTTGAATGGAATAAATGAATGCAAGGTTCATGCTTTCATCATCTGCCTGGCCAGCTCATGAGCTGCCAGGGCCTCTTTCCTTGCTTCTTCAATCTTCTTGATCCATTCTTTGGCCACAGGGATGTTTATTTTTTTTTTCTTTGATAATGGTGGGAAAGGCACGGGGTTCATAGCCTAATATGAGGTAAAATGGAGATTGGTTAGTTATGGAATGAGGGTGGTTATTGTGTGTGAACTCAGCCATTGTGATATGATCCACCCATGTTTCAGAGTTGTTTTTGCAGTAGATTTGTAGATACGTTTCCACTTCCTGGTTGACACATTCTGTTTCACCATCAGTCTGGGGGTGATATGCTATGGAGAGGGAGAGGTCATAGTTCAGGAGCTTTCCAAGCTCTTTAGCAAAGGAGGATGTGAATTGAGGGCCACAGTCTGAGATGATTTTGTCATAGAGTCCCCAAACTGTTTGAAGACTTTGTGGTAGAAGAGGGCTGCTACCCCTTTAGCAGTGATGGTTTTCTTTGTGGGGCAAAGAATTACCCCCTTCATAAGCCCATGGTCTACCACAACCAAAAGAGTATCAAAGTCATCGGTAGACAGAGGAAGATCGGTGATGAGATTGCAAGAGATCTGTTGGAATGGCTGAGATGCAGAGGATGGGATGGGAGAGAGGGGAGGGTTCAATGAATGTGTATTGGCTTTGTTCTGCTGGCAAATAGCATAGCCTTCAACATATTTCTGAATGAATGTGGGGAGGCCAGGCCACCAGAATTCTGTGGTGCTAAGTTGTCAGGTATTCAAGTTCTCAGGGTGGCCAGCACTATCATGGTTATGGTGGCATTGGACCACTGATTGTCAGAGATCTCAGTCATCAGGAACATAGATCCATCCCTTGTAGGTAAGGACCTGTCCATTATATGCCCAATCAGAGAGTTAAGATCGAAAATGGGATGGTAATTCCTTCATAGTATGAAGGGAGTTTGTAATGAGTGGGTCTGAGGAGGAGGAGAAGATCTTGTCATGGAGGGTACTATCAATGAGGTTTACAAAGACATCGTTGGGGAGGGGGGTGGTGTTGTCATTGTTATCATCATTCTCAGAGATATAGTCAGGGTGATGAGAGAGAGCATTGGGTGCAAATAAAAGGTGGCTAGGAACATGATCGATCCTCAAATCAAAGTCTGCCAGATCAAGTAGCCATTGAGCCTGATGTCTATTCAATTTCTGGGGTTGTCAGAAGTACGTCAAGTTCTTGTGGTCTGTCCAGACAAGAACGGGAAAAGGTGATCCATGGAGGTAATGCCTCCACATCTTCAAGGCTTGGATGACTGCTAAAAGTTCTTGATCATAGATGGCATAGTTATGTTTGGTAGATGAGAATGTCTGAGAAATATAGCCACAAGGGTGCCACTTGCCATTCAAATCGTGTTGGAGTAACATGTCTTCAGATGCATGTTTGGAGGTGTCCGAGGTGATAGTGAAAGGTTTGGTGATGTCTGGCATGCATAGAATGGGCTGTGAAAGAAAAATCTTCTTCAACTCTTAGAAGGCTTTCTTGCATCTTTTAGAACAGTTCCAAGCCATGTTCTTCTTTGTCAAATTGAGGAGAGGCTGTGCAATGTCAGAATAGTGGGGAATGAATTGTCTATAGAAGTTGGCAAAGCCCAGGAAAGAGCAAACGTCCTGCACTTTCCAGGGGGAAGGCCATTTGGCAATTCCCCTTAGTTTCACTGGGTCTATAGTGATGTTTTCTGGTTTAATGATTATGCCCAGGTATTCAACTTCCTGGACATTGAACTTGCACTTCTCTAGCTTGAGATACAAGTCCAGGTCTTTCATATGCTGTAGCACCCTCTTTGTTCATTCATTGTGAGTTTCGTGGTTGAGGGAGAGGATAAGGAGGTTGTCCATATAGATAACAAGCCATCCTTTAGCAATGTAATCTCAAAATGAATCATTCATGAATTGTTGAAGAGAGAGGGGGAGTTAGTCATGCTGAAGAACATGACAGTTGGTTCAAATAAGTCCTTGTGAGTGATAAAGGCTGCTTTCCATTAATCTCCATCTTTGATTCTGATGTTGTTGTAGCCCCAGCATACATCAAACTTGGTGAAGACCTTGGCATCCTTGAGTTTATCAATGAGATCGGAGATTAGGGGGAGGGGATAGGCATCCCTGATAGTATGTTCATTCAGGTAGCAATAGTCTTGGCATGGACAGAGACCTCCATCCTTCTTTTTAACAAAAAAGAATGGAGACACTTGTGGGGAGTTTGAAGGACATATCTTTCCTGACATGAGGTTCTCTTCAATGAAGTCCTCAGTGGCCTTTTTCTCATTAGGGGATAGAGGGTAGATCTTGGAGACCTTTGGTGTGAAGAACTTCTTTAGGTTGATGGCATGATCATATGGTCAAGAGGGAGGAACATGGTCAGTGGATTCTTTCTGAAATACCAACATAAATTCTTCATATTCAGAGGGAAGGGTAATCTTTTCCTTTTCAGCATCCATGGCTAACTGGGTAGATGTGGTAGTTTTCCGTACTATCTGCTCCAATTGCTTGATAATGGAGGTGTTGGGGAAGAATTGGGAGGTGGACTTTTGAATGTGGTTAAGGAAGTAGTGAAAATGGGTGCATTTAACAAAGGCGTCAGGTTCTTCATATTCAAGGTAGTTAAGAAGGTGATTCCATTCATTGAGTTCCAGGTTCTTGTGATTAGGAAAACAAGGAGTAGGGGAAGAGAATGCAACATTTGAGGAGTGAACCCCCTTGGCTGCAGCATGATTGAAGTACATGTAGGTTGATTCGTTAAATGAGTTGTTAATCAAGATGGTGCATTTCCTCCAGTCAATTAACTAGGCATGAATGCATGGAGTGTTCCTAGTTTAGAATACTCCTTACAAAACTTGTCTCCCCATTGGGAGACATAGTGTGTCCCATCTATAACAATGGCCAAGAGACAGCCTGAAAACTTCAGACATGTAAGTAGCTCACAGAAGCCAGAGTGCAGAAGACACATCTTGGGTGAGGTCAGAATGACCTAATGCCAATGCTACTTGAGCTTCTATGTTAATGTGAGTCAGAGTTCTCTGATACAATGAGTCAATAACCAACTTGTTGTAGCTTTAAGTTCCATGTCTTTCCATTGAGTGCAATTGCTGTGAGATTGAGGTAGTGGAATCTCTGAGCCAAGGTCACATCAGCAAGATTCCCGCATGGTCATTTTTCTGTTTATCTGATCCATCTCAAGTGCATCCAAGGGTGAGATCATGAGAATATGTTTTTTTTGAATTGACAAACAAGGGCATTACAAAGGGCATTGTCTTTCCAGCCCCAATACCTGCTATCAGAATGCAGTCAAGGCCAAAAAGCATGAACTCAGCCACATTCAGCTGCCACTCATATGGTGTTTTCCATTTGGTTCGCCATGAAAATTCTTGAGTAACCCATGTACAAATGAGGTTAGGGTTGTGTTTTTTGGCCTTAGTACACGCATCATTTAGAACTGTTGCTGAGCTGGAGATCATAATAGGGGCCCAAGTGCAGAGTTGGGAATATGGCCTTTGACACTCATATCTTACACTTCTACCAACTGAGTCACATGACTGGACCTACCCCCTACTATATGAAGTACACCAGATCTTATGCCAGAGCCCACCAAGGTGATCATTTTGGGAATTATTCAAACTCTGGCATTGGATTTGGAGCCGAGATTAAATTGTTCTAGATCTGAGATCTGTAATCAGCATGATCAAATGCTGTAAGAGATCAGCTGTTTATAACATAATATTTCCTTCTTATGGTAACATTATAGTCATATGACACTTCTTTATTCTCTATTTAGTAATTAGAGATTAGATCTAAAGCAAGTGCTTCTTTCTCTCACACATCTTAGATCCCCTTCCCTGCTTTCACATATCAAGAGATCTGAGATCTTATCAAGCTACACTTCAATCTAATCAAGTGTAATACTTCTATATCAAACCTCTGCTAGTATAGAGTGAGTCTCATCACTCTATCCTTTCCCTCTTTACTGTTTGCACACCTTGGAAGAGTGGCTGCATTTAGTACACTTCCTGGGACATTACTATATATAAGCACTCTCTCTTCAGTAGGCACATCAAATGCATTTGACCAGGCCAAAGAGATGGCCACATGGCATAATCAGAGTGCCCACAAGAACTCTAGTGTCACCAAGACCTATTTTCCATCACAGGGGAGTAGCAGGATTAAGGACCTGAATGCCATGGACATAGACCATGTCTGATTACCTCAAGACAAATATGAAGAATACCAATGAAAAGGTTTGTGTGGAAAGTGTGGAAAGTCTGGCTTGGCCAGAGACTGCCCTAATCATAGGCTGGTGAAGAAGACCACAGAGATGAAGAAAGAAATGACTATGAGGAAAGTGGACAATGATGAAAAACTCCCCAGGCTGGAGGAAGTTGAGGACAATGAAGAGGAGGAAGACCACACATTCATCTCTCAAGTTATAAGCATCATATCACCAGGTTTTTGAACAGAGGGATCAAACCAATGCAGGTACCCTCCAAAGTTAGAAAGTGTGCCCCTGTAATTGTAGTGAACAAAGACTCTAAAGCCCTTTCCATCCTTGTCTGACTCATTGCTGCAAACAACACACTTAAAGCTGTTGAAACCTCTACTCTTATCAACTCTGGTGTAGACATTTCCTCATAGACTGGGACTTTGTTAAGTGCAACAAACTCTCTATAACACAACTAGAAACACCCCTTACTGCATGAAATGCAGACCATACCATCAACAAGAAGGGGACCATCAAATTCACTACCACTCTCTACATTGAGATCACTTCTATAACTCAGAAGCTCACCTTTCATGTCATGCAATGTGAATGAGATAATGTCATACTTGGACTCCCCTAGTTCAAGAAGACAAACCCACAAATTAATTGGAGGAAACAAATCATCTTCATTAAAAATGCCCTTGACAAATCCACATACATGTACTTTGATCATGCCACAGCCAAGGAAGTACACTCTTCTAATATCTCATCACCCTCCCCTACTCCTTATTTTCCCAAACACAAGAATCTTGAACCCAATGAGTGGAACTATCTACTTGACTTCCTTGAATATAAAGAACCTAATGCTTTCAACAAGCATGCCCATTTCCATTACTCCCTCAATCACATCCAGAAATCCACATCTTAATTCTTCCCTAATGCCTCCGCTACTAAACAGTTGGAATGGATAGTATGGAAGACCACCACATCCACCCAACTAGCCATGAACACAGAAGGAGAAAGTCACTCTCCCCCCTAAATATAAAGAATTCATATTGGTATTTCAAAAAGAATCTTGACCATGTACTGCCCTCTTGACCCTATGATCATGTCATCAACTTGAAAGAGTCCTTCACACCAAAGGTCTCTAAGATCTATCTTTTATTCCCTGATGAGAAAAGGGCAGCTGAGGACTTCATTAAAGAGAACCTTGCATCTGGAAAGATACATTCATCGAACTCCCCCCAAGTATCTCCATTCTTTTGTGTTAAAAAGAAGGATGGAGGCCTTTGCCCCTGCCAAGATTATCACTACTTAAATGAACACACTATCCAGGACATTTACCCACTCCCTCTTATCTCTGATCTGGTGGACAAACTCAAGAATGCCAGGGTCTTCATCAAATTTGATATTTGATGGGATCAATGGAAAGTGGCTTTCATCACCTACAAAGGCCTGTTTGAACCAACTGTTATATTCTTTGGCATGACTAACTCTCCCCCCACTTTTCAATGATTCATGAGTGACTCATTTCAAGACTACATATCTGAAGAATGGCTTGTTATCTATATGGATGACCTCCTTATACTCTCCCCTAACCAAGAAACCCATAACAAATGGACAAAGAAAGTATTACAATGCATGAAAGACCTGGACTTGTATCTTAAGCTGGAAAAGTGCAAGTTCAATGTTCAAGAGGTTAAATACCTGGGGTATAATTATCAAGCTAGGGAATGTCACCATGGACCTAGTAAAACTCAAAGGGATTGCTGAATGGCCCACCCCTCAAAAGGTTTAGAATGTTCATTGTTTCCTTGGGTTCACCAACTTTTACTGCCATTTCATACCTCACTACTCCAACATCACACAACCTCTCCTCAACCTAACAAAGAAGAATATGGCCTGGAATTGAACAGAAAGATGCAAGGAAGTGTTCCAGGAATTGAAGAAGATTTTTCTTTCACAGCCTGTCCTATACATGCCCAACATCACTAAACCTTTTTCATCACTTCTAATGCCTCTTAACATGCTTGTGAAGGCATGCTACTTCAACAAGACTCAAATGGCAAGTGGCATCCCTGTGGATATATCTCCTAGTCGTTTTTATATACTGAACAGAACTATGCCATCTATGATCAAGAACTGTTGGCAGTTATTCAAGCCCTCAAGACATGGAGACACTATCTCCATGGATCACCCTTCCCAGTCCTTGTTTAAACTGATCACAAGAACCTCACATACTTTTGCCAACCTTAGAAACTGAATAGACAACAGGCTTAATTTGGCAGACTTCAATCTGAAAATCAACCATGTTCCTGGCCACCTCCTTGCCACACCCAATGCCCTCTCTCACCACCCTAATTACATCCCTGAGAATAATGATGACAATGATGACACCACTCTCCTCTCTAATGAGGTCTTTGTCAACCTTATTGATAGTACTCTCCATGATAATATCTCAGCCTCCTCTCTCTTAGACCCCCTCATTTCTGAATCCCTTCATGATATGGAGGGGCTACCATCTCATTTCCAGTCCTAACTCTCAGATTGGGCATATGACAGACAAGTCCTTATCTACAAGGGACAGATCTATGTGCCTGATGACCAGGATCTCCAATAATGATGCAATGCCACCATGACCATGATAGTGCTGGATAATATGAGAGAATTGATGCTGCCAGAGAACCCCTTGCTGGGAGCGGCTGCATTGGCAAATTCTGAGCCAAGACCTGGAGGAGACAACTCCTACAAAATCTGTATTGCTTCACTAATGATGGCTGCCCCCATCTGTTGTAGAGTGTAAGGAAGGGGTGGGACTAAGGACTGAATAAGAGTGAGAAAGGGTTGGTGGATCCAGTCATCTGCACACTTAGAGTGGGTGCCATGGACACACACATATGAATCTGAAAACTTGAGAAGGGATTGATGGAGTAATATGCCTGAATCATCTGTGCATAACAATCCATGTCCTGACAAATGCCCTTGTGAATCACAGGCCATAACCCAGTCTTGGGCAGACCTCAGAGCATTGCATAAATGGCATCCATTTCTCTAGGCTAAACACCCATATATTCTAGATGTTCATTGCTAGCAATGTAAGTGGCAACATATTTTTCTGCATCAGCTGCATTCTTCATTTGAAGAGCATCTATCTGGGCTTGCACAGTGAATTGAAAAGAAGGGTTTGTATGATTGTAATGACTCACAAGAAGATCTCAGATCTCCCAAGTGGTAAAAGTGATTCTGTCTGAGATTAGTGACCCAACAGTCACAACCATTTTCCACAGAATAATGGACCTCACTAGTCTGTCATCCTTGATCCAAGTCTGAATGGCAGTCTTCTTGTTAGCTGTGGGTGCACTGGGAAACCAAGGTTCTGATATAACAGAGGCAAAGTGACTAGATCATCTGAATCTGTCCCAGTGCTAACATGATTATAGACTCCTTCACCTAGCAGGATGTTTTCTATCTTGTGCTTCCAGTCAAAGTAGTTTTCACATCCCATTAATTTGGGAACATCTTTGAATTTTCCCATGTTCAAAACACCATGTGTGAGGGGAGAGATTGGATGCTGAGTGTCTGATTGCTGAGCTGGATGAAATTAATGAGTGGATGCAATATCTGTCTTCCTATGTGATCAAGCTCTTTAAATAGTGAGCTCAGAGCTCATAGCCTACAATAACCTCCAAAACCATTGCAATAACTAACCTTGATGCAGTGCACACAGCACACTGCAAGCACTCTTGGGAATTATGCCTAGCTTTGGCAGGACCAAACAAGGCACATACTCCTGGCTAAAAATCG
>JBBPTN010000673.1:0-10942 GCA_038094075.1 Xerocomus spinulosus
GGCAAGGGCAGGGTGTGCACAAATGCACACCACCAACACCGACCACAATGACAGCAATGCAGGCACAATGGCATCACCAGAGCCACCACCATGTGACAACAGCAAGGGCAGGGGACATGTAAATGTGCACCACCACCAACTTGGCAATGACAGCAAGGCAGATGCAATGGCACCAACACCATGCCAGTGAAGACAGCAAGGTAGGTAACATGTAAACCACCACCATGCAATGAGAGTGAAAATGAGGCAGCCACTACATTGCCACTACCAACAGCAACAAGGGAGAGGGGTGCATGAACACACACCACCCTTATGAGCACACCAGCAATGGCACATGCAAAACAGGTGCAACCCACAAAGGCAATGGCAATGGGTATGCAATAGTGCACCATGACCTGGAGACAACAACTATGGTGACCAGGTGGGGCATTGGCAGCAAGGTTTAATAGTGAATGACCACAGTGAGACTGTCATCATTAACATTGTATTAATCTACATAATTAATTATATTGAACTCTCTACTAGAGTGAAATGAATATTTAAAAAAAAACTAGACTTGTGTTCACTATAGCAGTACAGGAAGGTCCCCCTGTATAGCCCCTGTTATAGGGCCCTATAGAGCCAAACTCTGTATAGTGTACTGTGATTATATCAGCACTGTATAGGACCACACAGCACTCCATTGTGTTAACAGGCATTTTCCTTTTTTCCCCACCATTCATACTAAGTTGTAGAAACAATATGTATATTTTGTAAGTACTACAGACTATCTAATTCTGTGCATGCATAATTCAATCCCTCATCATTGCCATCACCTTGTGGTGGTGCATGATTGTGATTTCTTTGTTGAGTCACCATTCTTGTTGTTGCTATTGCTGTGTGATGGGATGTATCACCAAATTAGCAGGAACTGTTACAATTTCCTATCTACATCACAATGTTCTCCTTTTCTCCTATGAAGTCCCATGCAGACATGTGCTGGGATTTTCTACCTATTATTTTTGTCATGTTTTGTTGCTTCTTGGATCTTGCTTTGCACTATATGAAGTAGTCTAGTTTCTTTCTCACTCCCTGAGACAGTGCCTCCTTAGTACCTTCTCTTTACAGGTACTTGGTCATCCTTTCTCTCCCTTTCCATAGTATTCTATGCTGCATGTATTTTACTATAAATACTTGGCTGCCATGTACATTAATTTTCCATACTTGATCTATGCTTCCCTGCACATTTCTTGTGTACCCCCAAGTCCTAAGTATAAGTTCTCATCCTCAGAGTCTCACTCTGAGTCTAAAGCCTCAAGTTGACCTCATTTGAGTCTTGATCTCCTAACTCTGCAGACTCTGTTGACCTCTTAGTAAGAGTCTGACTGCAGAGAGGCTGCTAGAAGAACACAAGTGTGCATTCTGCATAACAGGAACATGTATACATCTGAACAGGTAATTACAGAAGTCACAGGGCCTTGGCAAGGTCCCCCCTTGTATAGAGCCACTACAAAGCTGCCATAGTGCTACAGGTTGTACAGCCACTAGTGCCATTGTACAGTGGATTGGTAATCACCACCACTGTACAGTACTGCACAGTGCCACATAGCATTATAACTTCTGTGACCCCTTGTCCAGCACTGGACAGAGACATTAGGATTTGTTAATGTCACCTTAAAAGCTCTAATTTTATACCAGAGATGCTGTGGTTACAAGAACATTGAATTATACTGGACAAAGAATAACTAAATGAAGGGGACACAGGAATGACTCATAGTGCATGGATCAAGATGTATTATCAAGAAAGAACAAAGAGATATTCTTATTAGTCAAGACAGGACCTGAATCAATGGTATTACCATTCTTTGAGCAATAGGGAGTGATAGAAATTATGCCCAAGGGCTATAAAACCCTTATCAGGTATCTAAGGAACTCACAGGCTCTAATCAGCATGTTCAATTATGATGTCATACTACAGTCAACTCCCTTCTAATGAATACCCCTTCAGGATAGGCCTAAGGTATACGTTATGAGGGAGTATTTGTTATGTATGAGGATGAGGACTGACAGAAAAACCAAGTAAATGTACTATATACATCATTATCCTATAGTGCATCCTCTTTGCTCCTGGGAACTGGACACATCCATCCTGACACAGCCTGACTGCAATGTGGATGTGGATGTGCAGTCAAGGGTGTTTGCAGTCTAACTCATCCTCATTCTAACCTGTCCTATAAACAGTGCACATCTGATGCCTAGATACATATGTTGTAGTGTAATCATCATTTCTTTCTTCTGCATTACTTAGGGATCATGTGGTTTGAACATGGACATGGACTTCAATTGCACACTCAAGAAGAACTATTCACAAGCAGACTAAGCTACCTACTGCCCCTTACATCTCCTTCAGCACCTTCTTCAGTGCCTTGATCTCCTTCATCTGTGCACCCAGCTCAAGGACAAGGCCAGTCAGGCCCACGATCTGCTTCTGAACTATGTACAGCCTGTGAGTCCAGACCTTGAACTTAAGAGAGGCAATGGTGTGGGCCATCCAGTCCCTTGTCCCCTATGTCACCTTGCATGTTGGAATGCACATGGTGACCCTTTTTTGGGTGTTGTGTTGTTTTTCTCCTCTTCATCCTCTTCTAACTCAGCACCAGACCCAGACTCTTCACTGTCCAGGATCTTGACCACCTCAGCTGCAACTTCCTTGGCTGTTTCTTGGCAGGGATGTGCTGCAGACCATTAGTGTGCAACAGAAGACATCTCTTGGAACTTACATGGCACTTTTCCCTTGTTGACTGGTTTCTTTGCCTTCTTGGACCTGTTGGTGATTTTCTCCATACAACTGGTGCACCCATGTTTGAGTGACTTGTCACAAGAGCACTTGTGATTCCTGCACCTCCTGTAGCCCTCTCCCAGTGGTCCAAACCACTTGGCCTTGGCTTTCTTGCATGGACTGCAGACTTGGTTGTGCATAATGTTGCCATCCTGACATGTGATGGCTGTTGTGGCTGTCCTCTTGGCCAGGGGACCATCTTCCTTGTCCTCATTATCTTCCAAGATAGTTTATGTGCACTATAAGAGAATGTTGTTAGTAAGGTTTAGTCTGGGTGAGTAACCACTTACCTTGACCCACATTGCCAACCTTGGCACTTATCTCACCCCACTCTCCTCTAAGGTGAACAGACCTGCCACCCTGGACCTGCTTTCCTCACCTGTCATTGTCCTCTCCAGTTCAGTTGCACTAGCTAAGCCTGTAGTTGCCAGAGCCTGCTCCCATTTGTGTTACTTGGCCTCCCATGTTCCTGCTGCCTCTGCTGCTCTTTGTGTAGCTTTGGCTTGTTGCTGCTTGATCTCAATCTGCTGCTTTCAAGGGTTGGTAGTGTGGTTCACCTCCTTGATCTGTGCTGTTGTTATGTTAAGTAGCTGAGGCTGTCTGCCTGCTTCTTCAATAGCTTGGAGGCAGGCTGAGCCCTTGTCCTTTAGGTCTAATTAGATCAGACAATAATGGGACAACAACACAACATACCAGTATCAACTTCCACTTGCACATCCAGTTACCCTGCTCCTTATGCAGCCTGTCCTTGTCATCTGGTATTGTGAGCACAACCATGAGAATCTGCTCCTCCACTTCCTTGAGGGCCTTCTGTGTGAGTGTGAGCAGTGAGTCATCCACTAGGACACTGAGTGAGAGAATTTGGTCAAGATCAAATATGATGGTGGTATGAGTGGTGATGTTGGGTATGAGTGGTGATGGTGGTGGTATGGAATGAAGAGTGTTGTGAATGCATGGACTGTCATGTCACATCTATATTGGCATGGACCCTCCATTGTTTGTAATTCAAGGTCTGCCATTACCTGAGTCACATGACTGACTGAGGATAGTCAGCTGCTAAGTTCACATTGAATGTGGGAGCCTGGGGCTCCCTGGTGTTGAAAGGAATGTTTTCTCAGGTTTCCAGGTTATTTTCAAGTGTCATGCATCATGTCCTACAAGCCCCATGTCCAATTCTGTGTGGTCCAATCATTATAGGTCAGTTCGCTTGTTTTGTTTAAGTCCAAGTCCAAGTCCAGACACCCTTGTCTGACTCACTTTTCATTTTCATTCAAGTACTTTTGCCCTTCACTTACAGTTATCAATGCCTTTTAACTATATTAAGTTGATTCTTACAAATACTGTAGTTGATCCCCCATTTCATATTGCTTCTTCTGCTTCTTGCCTTCCTTGCTTCTTTTTGGAATTTGCATCTAGAAATCCAGGGTGTTGTTATGCAGAACACACACTGGTGTCATTCTAGCAACCTCTTTGTAGTCAGACTCTCACAAAGAGGTTGACAGAATCTGCAAAGCTAGAAGATCAAGACTTAGGCTAAGGCTATTGGGACTTTAGACTCAGAGAAGACTCTGAGGGCAAGGTCAAGGACTTAGGGTTCTGGGACACAAGAGATGCATAGCAAAATGCAGATCAAGTATGAGAAACTATTGTACATGGTAGCATGGTATTTATAATATGGAATGCACAGCATGGAACAGAATAGAAATGAAGGAAAAAGCATGACTAAGTATCTATAAAAAGAAGTTACTTGAGAAGTTACTGTCCAAAGAATAAGATAGAAATTGGACTACTTTGTATGTTGCAAAATGGGGTCCTAGAAGTAACAAAACATGGTGGAAATAATAGATAGAGAATCCCAATGCATGTCTGCATGGAACCTCACAGGAAAAGTGAAGAACATTGTGATGAAGATAGGAAATTATAACAGGTGTGCCCTGGACTATAAAATCTGAGTTTCAACCTTGCAAATGTCAGTTTCCCTCTCTTGCATTCTGTCTCTTATCACCCTCATTGTTGTCTCTCTCTCTCTACTTTGTCATTGTTCAGGCCTATTGAGTCTGAGTCTGCTCTCAGTTGCAAAAACTCTGGACATCATTATCCTCTTTCCAAATGCTAGGTACAGTCTTAGCTCATGTTCCCCTGCTCCAATAGGTTCCCCCTTGGGTCAAGTACACACTCACACCCAATCTAACTCTTCAGGTCTACTTTCTGAATATCCCAGTTAGGTAACCTTCCCCACACCCTTTTATTATTCTTACAACATGTGTTATACTGAACACACACTTGTGTCATTCAACAACCTCTCAATGGTTGGACTCTTATGAAGAGGTCAACAGAACCCATTGAACTAGGAGATCAAGCTAGAGGCAAGGTGACAAGGACTTAGATTCTAAGATGAGCTTAGAAAACAAAGACAGAGACAAAGACAAAGACTCAGAGAACTCAGAGGACTCAAGGGACACGAGAGATGCATGTAATAGCACAGATCAAGTATGAGAAACTACAGTACATGGCAGTGTGGTATTTATACTGTGAAATGCACAGCATCGAACAGTATGGAAAGTGAAAGAAAAGCCTGACTAAGTATTTATAAGAAGAAGATACTTATGGAGTAGCTGTCTGAAGAGGAAGAGAATCATAGTACTTCATACATAGTGAAATACAGACCAAGGAACAATAGAACATGGTGAAAATAATATGTATGTCCCCACACCTGTGTACAGGGGACTTCTAGAGAGAAAAGAAGAATGTCTCGGTGAAGGAAAGAGATCATAACAACATGCAAGATCATTTTCATCAATCAAATCCTATGTTCTCTTATATATCATTAGCACTTTCTGATTCAATCAAGAACAGGAGATTCTTGCAAACCAAGATTGATTATCTCAAAAGGAGAAGGAATGCAGATTGAGAAGCTTTGGAGGACCAAATAATTAGGAACCAGCAGGCATTGGAAACCATACTTTGGCTTAAAGATACAAATCAAGAGATCAGACATGCTCTTAAATACTGAATGGAACAACTCCACAACCTCACTATTAAAAATTAGATACTGGGTGAGGTGAACTGACTTCTTGTTGAGACATCTAACTATTGCCAAGTAAAAATTGAAGAAGATCAAAAAGAGATTATTGATCTTAGGCAAAAAGTTGAAGAAACCCAGGTAGCTAGAAATGAGGTATTAAAAAGAGTACAGCTTTAGAAAGATGATATCATCCTTCCAAAGAAGCAAGAAGAGTTATTCTTGATGCTTAAACTTTCCAAATTAATTAGATTGAGAAAAAAAATGTACCTTTGGTGAGCAGAAGCATTATGTCAGGTGGGAAAGGAATACCTACATTTTCACATCCTGAATTAATGGGACCACATTACCCATTTTAGCCATCGTTGCCCTGCACTCTATCTCAATCACCTTGCAGAGGCTTGCCATCTCCCCACTCTTCAGAAATTAACTTCTATCCAATAGATCCACAACTCAATTAAGATCTCACTCTGGAACAGCAATTGGAAGAATCATCTCCTAGTCTACCTCCTATACTAGGATCATAGACTCCTTCCAGACCACCTAGACCACCTAGAATAGAACCTCCTAGATTGCCTTAGAGATCTGAGGGGATTTGCCAACCACAAATCTTATCACATAATATATATGGGGAGAGAACTAGTCTACAGATTGAAGAACAAACAAGAGAAATGGCACAGAGCATGTGATGAAGAGATGAAGTCTATGAAAGAAAGACATGTATGGGATCTAGTGGATCTACCTCCAGGATGGAAACCCATCACAGGGAGATGGGTATTTGTTAAGAAAAGTGATGGATGAACTAAAGCATACTTTGTCACTAAGGAATTCACTCAAATCTTTGGAATATATTTTGAGGAGACCTTCTCACCAGTTGCAAGATTTAAGACAGTTCATCTGATACTCACACTAGCTGCCCTAGAAGAGTGGGAAATTCAGGCACTAGATGTAAAGACAGCATTCTTATTTGGGGATTTTGATAAAGAGATCTACATGATGTAACTAGAAGGACATGATGCAACCAGAAGGTTTTGTACAAAAAGGAAAAGAGACTCAAGTTTGTTGGTTGAGGAAAGCCATTGATGGCTTAAACAGGCTGCACTTCAATGGAACAAAGCCTTACACAAATCCCTTCTAGAGATGGGATTCAAACAGATTCACTCAGATGCAGGAGTCTATATCTATAGACATCAAAGAGATATTTGCAGGTCACTCAATATTCCACTGCCTGCAAGGCCGCTAGTCATGATGCCTACTGCACCACTGCCAAAAGTGGTCAGATCAAGTCAATCAAAGCAACCTCACATTATCAACCAACTTAATCCTCTGTAGAGTGAAGACCTTGCCCAGCTAGCATCTCAACAGATGAAATGTGAATGCTTCTTGGAGCAGCACTGAGAGATGCAGCTTGCTGGCCAGCAGCATTTCATCCTACATTGGTATGACAAGGTATGTGTTTGTAGTTGAGCTGTCTACTGTTCCAACACCCAGGATAAGGATGGTGTACCTGAGAAGATACAGTTTGTGTTATGGTGCCCATGCTCTCCTCAATATTGACTGGCCAATGATCCTGGGCTTGTAGCATTCTTGGGTGATGGCATCACATGGATTGAGGTTTTTGAAGACCAGCTTATACATTGGATTGCAAGTAATCTTCATCACACATTTATATTGAAACCAAAATGTCATGTCTTCATCCAACACTATGAGGTCACAAACTGTGTGAATTTTGATGAAGAGCTTTGTGTTGTGAAGGAAAGCAATTGCCCATAACATCTATGATTCAATATGGCAGCTGAACATCAAGTGTCGCGGAAGAAGGGGAAGCAAAAGATGCTTTCTTGCGAGGTGACATCTGATGATGACATTGAGATTGTTGGTGACACAACCCTAACTCCACAACTGTCAGTGTTCAAAAGAGGACTTTAACACAGTCCCCAGCAATCAAATGAAGGACTAGTGCCCTCATGTGCTCGTTATCGTTCCAAGTCTCCCACCAACTCCACCAGTGCTCCTATACCATCCTCATTGGTCTCTTGCTCCTCATCTATCTTCTGTTCCTCATCTGTCTCTTGCTCCTTATCAGTCTCTTGCTTCTTATCAGTCTCTTGCTCCTCATTGGTCTCCCACCCCTCCAGCTCCTTGGCCTCTTCACGCATATCATCATTGACATCACTTTTGTCCCCATTTGAGGCATAGAATCCATGCATCATTCCTGTTCACTGTCCAGACTGGACAAGCACCATCTGGCCTAGACAGATGTTCACATGTAACATGGCTGCTGGTTTCCAACAGATGGATGACAAATACTTGCAGGCACATTACCCTCAACATAAGTTGTTCAGTCTTGTTTTCTATAGTGCTATATTCTTCAAAGGTATATACTATGACAACCACAAGAAATTCCTAGAGACAATCCCCTCACTGCTCTCGGAGCATGAAGCTGCAGGAAATATGCAGAAGGGTAAATGGTCATTCTATCTTGCAGCTTGTCATAAGGCTCTTCATTGATGCTTGCTGTACTATCACCCATTCATTACTAGTTTTCCTCGTTGATTTGTAGTCATACCATTTTGTAACTAGCCTGGATCACAATGTAATTGGTTTGTCTTATCCAAGTGTGATTCATTCAAGTGCGTATCATAGAGCACATACAATAATGACAACACCACATTAGCCTAAATGGGTGGATGATGTGGATCCTTGCCCTGCTTGTGTAGAACAGTAATTGTATGCAAATTATGACTGTGAATCATTTCATTCAAGAAGAAGTCATACTTCTTGGGTGTCATCTCCCAACATATGTTGTGAAACCCACTAAACCAGACATTCATCTGCTCTGTAATTAATGAATTAAAGTAATACTTGCCATGTTTGTCCATGAGTTCCGGATAGTTCTTCATATTGCACCATTCTTGACAGAGGCAATTAGTTGTCTTATGTTTCGTCTTGTGGTGAAATGCATCTACACACATGCCCATCCCTTGAAAGAATTTGATCCCTCGTTTTTCCACCTCTTAAAGGGCATTGCAGTTTGAATTGTAAATTAGATGCTATGGTTTTCATGCACATGAAAGCAAGAACATTTGCTTGAATAGTATCTTTGGAGGTTTAGCAAACCTTATAGGTATGAGAGAGTGAATGAAGGCCTATCAAGACATTGGACACAGCTTCATGATGGTACATTGTGGCTCTGTCACAGATGACACCACATGAACGAATGAAGAGCTGTTTGTTGTTTGTTTATTGTCAACAAAATATTGCTTTGAGCTTGAGGGGATCCTTCTTCATGGTGGCACAAGAAGAATGGTCATTACAGTCATGATTAGCATTGATTAAAGGAGGCTCATCCTCCTCACCTGTAGGTGTCTTGTGAGCTTGAACAAGTAGAACATTTCCTGTAGATGGATTATGTTCAAACCACTTATCAACATCCTGAATTGGGAGATCCTCCTTTGAACCAAGGCCATCAGCATTCAAGGTGCACATAATGGCTGCTTTTGATCTATTTGACCTTCCATATGATGCCTTCTATGGACTTTTGTATTAGCACAAAGGACTTGTCTCTGGGTTGGTTGTGCTGTATGTGTTTGATGCCAATTGTGTTTGGCTGCTGTAGAACATGGACATGTATGTTGCAAAGAATACAGTTGCAAATGTGGTGAAGCACATGCATGTGTTTAATTTTATTCTAGTTGTGCCCTGTTGCAAACCCAATTCATATGGGTGTGTTTTACCCATTTGGAGCAAAACAATACTTACCAATGGTGATCAAATCAGAGATTGTTGAATTGACCAATGGGTCACCCATGCATCCTATCTTTCATCTTTTATTTCCATTCTTCCCTTGTCATGAACTTTATCTCTGCAGACAGCTTTTTTTCTGCATCTCCACGTTGGACTGTGAGGAATGTAGGGTTGATGAATGCTTTACCCTTCGTGAATGAGACTCTGAGCCTGCAGCTGCATGAAGTATTCTGCCTGAGGCTATCAGTTGATGGAAACAACAAAGAGAGACAAAGAAGAAGGATTGAAGCACCTGTGCCAAGTGTCCCCAAACTGCCCACACTCCTTGCAATCTACATTCAATTGTGGATGCTTGTTTGCATTGTTTGATGGATCAATGGAGAAAGTGAGAGGGCAAGAGGGCAAGAGGGATTCGTGCCAAGATGTTTTGACAATAGAAGAGGAGTAAGGTGGCCTATCAGTGGTCCCACCTGTGATGGAACATATGAAGGTTTGCAATCATTCATGCTTTGTACATTCACATAGCTTTTCAACAGTCAATTGTGTATTATACTTTAGTTTGCATCATCAATTTCTCAAGGTGGTTGAATTTGTTTCAAAACTCATGCAAAATAGTTTGGTATATTTTGTGTAAAGGGAAACATTGTAAGATGGCAAGAGAATAAAGTGCACAAGGATGTGACAACATGATATACATATACACTTTGTAGACTTTATGTGCCTGCTAAATCAACAACTACATGTTGCATGGAACATCCCTGCACCTTGTAAGCTGTCATTGCGAAGCAGGTAACAAAGGCATCTGAGATCTTTGAATGTGAAAGGATCTACCATGAGGATCAGTGTATTTGAAGGACAATTTAATTGGAAAGATAGGTACAAGATTTGGATTGTCATTGAATGCACAAACATTGCATTCAGCTACATGGACATACACACATGATGTGTAACAACATAATGTGGTGTCTTTGGTGTACTTTATGTGTTCCACAAAACCTTGTGTACCATTCATGACACCATGTTGTAATGCAAGATTTTCTGTAATCATGACAGGCATTGATGGATAAATGGAATACACTGAGCAACAAAGCTGTTGCAAGGTTTGGTAGTTCTCTAATGTTTGTGATGTAGTATGTCATTGTGTGGGAATCTCGCTTAGCAGTAGAGAGGCGAAATGTGATAGACACTCTTGGCTATCTATGGCATCTTAGATCATGTGATTCGACCCAGGGGTGGCGGAGATATGACCATTTTAATACACTCATGTCATTGCAACAGTTTTGTTGCCGATCTAATAAACAATCAAATCAACATCTTGCATGCTGTTTTTACATAAGCAATGAGTCATGTGATGT
>JBBPTN010000674.1:0-10938 GCA_038094075.1 Xerocomus spinulosus
AGACTCCTCGCAGGACAGGCGCGTGGGCTTATCGAACAAGACGCTACGTTATTCACCAGGGACAAGGTGATGTGTATCCGGTGTACGTTTGTCTCATGTATTCCGGTGGTGTTGATCGAGGCTGCCGGCGCGGTGGCCCATCTCTAGTCAACTTCATTCGGCCGAAGATATAAAGCGTCGCGACGCGTGTTAGGATAAGGTACGCCGCGGTTGAACGCGCCTCTACAATCTGGGATGTTTACGGCCTACGTCCGTCACAGAATGTGCGCCACGATCTAAAGATTTAAAAAATAGGTCGGGGAGTCCTACGCGACCTATCAAGAACGCAAGCATCACGCAATCCGGACCTACAGTGTTCCGGACCCGGCGCACGCTATGCTGTGCAACACCGCTACGATGTTGATTGCATAGAGGTTTGATAAGCACGGAGGGTGTGCGTATCAACAATATGCACTAGTTCCGAGGTTGGAACGACACGACAGTTGGCCTGTGCACTTCACAGGCGAACTGTATCAGCCACTCTCTTGTGTCCGAATTGTTTGTTTGTTCTCTGTCAAACGTCCGCATGGACCGGAGGTGGATTGTCATGGCTTGAGATGGCAAGTGCGAGTGACAGCTGAACGTTGACGTGTGACGGGAGCCGTTGACATTTGAGTCGTCCGACGTTCGATGGCTAAAAATTGCGACATATATTCAATGGGTGGATCCGCTGTGCTACATATCTCACCGTGTATGCGTCAAGTTCCCCATTCTTCTTCTTGAATAGGTCAATCGTCCATTGTAGGTCTGACGGACGTACACTCGCCTATAATACACGCGCACCTGCCCAGCCCAGCATTCCAATTGTTGTCAATGTTCGAACCTGAAATTGCGACACTGGATATATGCATTACGAATCTTTGTCATAGATGACGAGCAGCTCTCAGAATTTGACTGAGCCCGTGTATGCGCATCGCATGTACGCCATCGGACGATCCGTACGGCCCATTATTTGAGCATGACCAAGGGATCATCCACCATGAATCCAACTTGGACACGCACTCACCGATGTATGCGCTTCGCCATGAAGAATCTCTAATCCGCGCATTTATACTCGATCAGTCAATCAAATTCTTGTCATCACAGCAAGATGCGTCCCCCTCTCGTTTCCGTGAAACGAGCGCATACATCCATCAGTTGTAGACGACCTCACCTTCCGGTAGCGTCTCGTTCCTTCCACGCTGCCATTTGATCGATCAGGAAAATCAACGAAGATCATGGACACATTACCAGTCGATCTTTTGCCCACGTTGGCCTAGCGCGGCACGCCAAAACTGTACCGCCTCGTGTGGTACCGAATAGCCCTCCACACATGAGGCAAGATCGCCCATCGAGAAGCATTCATATACCCCGCACGCCAGCACGGCCTGGTACGAGTAACCCGAGTAGTGGTTGGCTAAAAAAAAGTTTAAAGTGACCCAATCATGTATCGGATGGTGCACGTATCGAGACCACGTCACGTTTTTTAGACGTGGGCGTGGGCGTGTGCCTGGACTGAGTGGCCTCTTTTGTGTCGTTCCCAGACAGAGGCCGCCGAGGAAGGTGAGCGTTTCAAAAGAAACGGGGTCGTCGTGTCCTAGGACACGGGTGAGTTCTCGAGCAGTCCTACCGGCGTCGAGACAGTTCGTGTCTGGGCAAGATCCAGCCCATTCGGAACAGCCAGCGCAGCGTTGGACACGGTACGGACGCTTTCGTCGACATAGCCGTACGCCACCGAAAGCATCCGGTAAATGCCGGTCAAGTCTAGAACTTGGTCTAGCCACTGTCACGATAGGTATGTCTTTTTGTGTCGGTCGACTGCTGTGCGCACCGACACGATGGCTTGGGCGGGGGATACGTGGGAGGCACGTTCGACGGTTGAATAGCAAACGATGGTCTGTACGCACGTTCCTTTGGCTTCATTACGAGGGTGACAAGATGGTTACAGAACACTTGGCATCGTCCTATCATGTTATGCTACCATCTCGACACTGGCGGCCAACCGCTCTATCGACATGACCGCTGAGACTGGTCCCGTGTCCCCCATTTCTCAGGAACACGAAAAGGACCCGCCCTCAAAAGGTGTGGGGAACCTAACGGTCTAATCAGTCTCGATAGCCCCAATAAAAACACGCCGATCCAATCACGAGTAACATTGATCGTAATCGCCGTGTGATTGACAACTTAAAGCTGAACGAAAAGAGCATATCGGTTTCAAGGGGACGGACACAATGCAAAGACACAATAATTCGAAGGGGATAAGCGCTGAGAACAGTCACAGTGGCCCAACTATCTCCCGATATGACTGGTACGGACTTTCCACGGCTATCGTATCGCATATCTGACAGCGCAAAACGGCAAGGAAAAAAGGAGAAGGCGGGGAACACACAACGGTACGAGATACGTCCTTATACTTGTTATCTCCCCCTTGCTTATCCGTGCATTGTGCTTTGAGCGGCAGTGACCGAGGTGTACCAATGAGAACGATTGTCGATTTTGAAATCAGAAGCGCTGTTTTTTCTCGACTAAACCCCGTTTGGCGGTCTAACTGCGAACGAGCGGAGGTGCTGATAAGCCCATATCAACCCAAGCTGTATGGTCATGGACCAGTCGGGTCTGACGCCGTCAAAAAGTGATGTGATGGAATGGATATGTGTATGACTAACGCTCACCCAAGCATATCCGTGATGACCGATTTGCTGAGTCGTGCGTGTAATTTGCTTCACGATAAGCCATGGTTCCATTGAGTTCCCCGCTGGAGTTGCTGGCTAATACCGCCTTGTATTTCAGCACGGGTCCGCCCGCTGGTCGTAGCCAAGGGGTCTGTTTCTATAGCATGCGGCGGGCCGACCTTGCTGATTGTGCGGGCCCATCAGGTTGGCCCGGGGGTTTTTCAAGTCATTGTCCGCCGTGTTCTCTCCGTCTTATCCACGAGGGTGCAAGCGTATGGTCAAGAAGGTCGACGGATGATCCCGCAGATGATCCATGCGCATCTTCTTCGGTCTCCCGCCGTCGACTTCTTGACAATGCCGGATCATCCTCTGGGGAGGTACCACAGAATCGTTGACAGTGGGTCCAGCGAGATGAAGAAAGAAAGCAAGGTGAGAGATGTCAGCCTGGCATTAATGATGACTGTAGAGCTTCCAATCGCGTTTGTGTGGGATTTGAAAAACAAATCGGTAGCGATTTGTAGATCGGGTAACATATGCGACATTTATAAGGTGGTCAGCTCAAAGAGGAGGACAAGTGGAGCGCGTATACGTATTATGATAGTAGGCGCGGATTGGCAGTCTACATAATGGGCATTGGGGTGAGTAGGCGCAATTGTGGTGTCATCGCTGTTGAAACACAGGGACGTGGCTGAAACGCAGAGTAGTAACTGGAGACCCAGATATCTTTTTACGTAATATCGCGAGTAAGAAGGCACCGATAGGCGTAGCGGTATAAATAGCACACAAATGAGGTGGAATGATCGTGGGAAATGGATTCAACTTTTCCCGTCAAGACAAGTCTGTGTCGGACAGAGAGCGTGAGAAATTCCCCATCGACACAGGAATGAGCGCACTGCTTGGAGCAAAAAGCTGTGAAGGGCGCAATGGTGGGGATGTGGGTCGATGGGTAGCCTAGAGTGGGGTGCAGAAGAGGTCCATACAAGACACAGAGTTCTGAGGGCAGTACCGATAAGACGACGGCGAGGCACGTGTGATCGGAGACAAGATCTGGATTATTCGAAGGTGGAGCATTCCATATATGGAAGTGTGCCGATTCGGCGATCGAGATCTCGGCGAGAGATTGCGCATTCAAAAACGCGCACTCGTCCAACTCAATTTTCGTCCCTCTCCATTCTTCGCAAGGGTCTGTCTTGTTCTCCATCCGCCACCTCGTCGCTGATGTCGCCCTTAGATGTCTCTCTGTCCGCCCGTTCGTCGCACATTCTCTGATGAACGTGGTGCTGGTACATTCCACTCGCTGGGTGCACTACCAAAGAGAAGGGCGAACAAATCACCCGTATTCCACATCGCTCACGACGACGACGACGAAAACACTTCATCTCTTGACGAACATCATAATGTGCCCTTTCCTCGCTCGGCCTGCCCCCCCTCACCCAGCTCCTCCTCTTCATCACCCCCGCCGACCCCACCGCTCTCACGCGGGGCATCCGTCCCCATCCTCCTCTCCAACGGAAAACCACTCAAATCTTCTCTCAAATCATCATCCTCATCCCCCGCTATGTTGATCTCGTCGCAGCATACGCATCTCCGTGCTCGCTCAGAACCATCCACCCCCGCCACCACCCCGAAAAATGTCCATTTCCCCGACAAGGACTATGCCCTTGCAACCGTCCGTGTTTTCAATTGTAAAGCACGACCTGCCGCACTGAGCAATCCCACCAATGGCAACGGCGACGAGACGGAAACAGAGGGCGAAGACACCCCCCCTACGCGCTTTCCTTTCCCCCGTATGCCTCCTGTTATTCGCTATGAGATCGACCCAACGAAATCGTCAGTCATCCCTGCCAAGTATTCTACGTTCGCGAATCTATTCCTCGAGTCTTACGACCTATCCTCTTCCTCGCCGTCATCTTCTGGCCAACCTGTGAAACCGTTACTCACTGGCTCCATCCTCGCCCGCAATCTAGCCTTTGAGAAACATATTGCCATCCGTTTTACCCTCGACGACTGGCAGACCGTCAGCGAAGTCAGTGCACATTACTCAGAATCTCTCTCTGCGCCGCCCTCTCACATTTCTTGCTCTTCCCCCTCTGGTAACTCGACTCCAAGTGGAAGAGGGTGGGACCGATTCACATTCGCTATCCGTCTCGAGGACTACGCACTCTCTCTGAGCACACGCACCATGTGGCTCGCTGCTCGATACCGTGTCACTTCGACATATCCTCAACCGGGTTCCACAGAATATGGCCCAGGTGGGGAGTGGTGGGACAACAATCAAGGCAAAAATTACCGTATAGGTTTTAGACCGGCTGTCGTCAATGCAATATCTCCCAAAAACAGACCCCGCCACGAAACAATATCTGGTATGGATATCCTGATTGTGTCGTTTAGGGTATTATGCTCACACCAGCACCAGTCACCCCACCGCGAACACAGGTCCCACCTCCAACGACCTGCAAGGAACATGTACTCGGTCTCATTCCATCTGTTGTCGAAAACAAGGGGATCGAACCCACGCGCGAAACAAAAAGACCTTCAGTACCTCCGCGGGTTGGAAGGCTCAGCCTGTGCAATTATGTCCCCCCGAAAGCGCATACCTTGTCATCCGTCCCACTTCCATCGCCAGCGTCTCCTCAAAGCTTTTTACCATCTATCAGTACACATCCAGAACCAGCACCGCCAGCTACAACCCATTTATCATCCGACGACGACTCTACATCACCAGCGTCATCTACTCTCTCGACCCCATCCGTTTCACCTACTATTTCCCCGCGCGTCATCATCGGCGGACAGCCAGCCACCTACTCCGACTGTCCAGTCGAAAAGGACGATGTGCTAAAATCGTGCAGGCCACTCCACGTTGCTGACTGGGAATGGTCTGCACCGAGCAAACCGTGGATGGAACAACTGGCACGTCAACGCACCGACCTCTTTCCTGTCTCGGACGGGGTGTCATCACCGGGAGATGGTCTTGCGGGTGACCCACTCTACGATGCGTTTGTCACACGCTGGTGTTTCGCCCAAGGACCTTCACCGAACCATCACAGTTTCGGTGATGGCGGTATCATGGCATGATTTATTCCCTCAACATGCGCGTTCGTTTTGTACGATACACGGGTGCAACCGCCGCGTTTGTATTTTTTTTGTCATTATTACTTTTTTTTGCGAGTGTCTGTATCTCACGTCGCTTATGCGGTTTCATGTTGGGTTATAATCGTCACACACAGACTCGGCTTTTGGTATCATTTGGACTCGCATTTTTGCATGGTCGATTGGGTGTTGTAATGATCTTGATGAAATCGAGTGGGTTGTCCGATTTCTGGTGATGTCATGATCGTCTTGGGAGCCGCGAAGCCGAGGAGGGATTTCCGTCGGAGACGGGAATCTCGATCGGCATGCTGCCTTGGCTGGTCGAGTTTCTGACTCCGATTGACTTGTAAGCTACAACTTTTAGAGCGAGAAACAGGATTTTTTAGGTCTTTGACAAGTTTTTGTAGTGTCCCGGAATAAATGGAATATTCACAGTGTTGTGGTCTACTTCTAGGTGAGTATCAATCCATCCCCAACTACCCACAAAGCAGTGGAGGGTTAACCGGTTGCTGCCGGATGGCCACGTGTGCAGACATGCATGGTTGGAACTTTGTTCGGTTCCTCTACCAAATCCTTCAACAACACCATGGACACACACAGTCTGGCTCAAGATACGAATCCAAAAATGTATGAAGCTGTTCTCCCTGCGCATTGATATGTACTGAAAGGGTTTGTAGACCGAAAACGATCACGATCAAAGGTAGACCTCAGCGCTAGTTCTTCATTTACCTGCTAATCCAGTATCACGAGTCCAGAAATCGAGCTTCGTGCTCAAGCCCAGCAAAAGCGTCTGGTTGCGAGGCAATACTACGTTCAGTTTACTGCAGGCGAGACCTCGCGATCTACCATCGCGGCCAAAGAAGTAAAAAATCATACGTCTTGGAGTGAAAAGCTGTCGTTGTAAGTTTGAAACCAGGGGTCTCCACATCACCGCTGAATTCAATCTAGTGATGTCAACGACCGTTCTTCCTTCATCGCCAAAGTTTATCAGAAATCTGTCATCGGGAAGAACAAGTTGGTCGCAAGTCTCACTGATACCATCTGCGGAGTATTCGAAAGATTAAAGGATGGAGGTAAGAGGATAAGAGTTATCCTGACACACTCCACTGATACGATTGCTGCGATCAAAGTGTTTGAAGAGAATCTCGGAAAGGATCACTCCGATGGGCCTGATCTCTCCATCAAGTTTATGTTGACTGTTGAGGAGTGCGAGGGTGTCAACGCGGACGCGCTGCGAGCTACGGATGCTGTCGACGAGGCAACAAGAGGAATCAGCGCGCTGAATACATCTCCCCCAGTCACAAGCGTTATGAGATCGGTGGTTGATACGGCAGCAAATATTGTCACGGAAGTACAGACATTCGAAAACACATGGGGCGTTTTGATGAAAAGGATGGAATTATTCAACAAGATCGTGGCTAATATCGCTCAGGTGAGTGACATGCAGCATCTCGATATATCATTGGTATAAACAATGTGTAGGTTCACCCATATGCGTCACTCGCATGGTCCGTTGTATCAGCAGCGAACCAGGTCTGTTCTTCTCCGTGTATGTATGATATCACTGATCGCCACCTTGATTCACAGGTCCTCGTGAATCAGAATAATCGAGATGAGCGGATTATCCGCTTGGCAGGGACGATGAGTGACATGTTCGCGTTCGTTCACGACGCGGAACCCTTGAAGCCAGTCGAAGCACACGTCAAGGCCATCACGATCTTGATTCAGCAGGTTGCAGAGTGTGGATACTTCATTGCGGAGTATGCAAAACGGAAAAAATTTTGTAGGCCGTAGCCACTCTCAGTGTTCATTATAAACCTATGTTTCTAGGGATTCGGACCGCAAAGTACACAATGTCCGACATCGATTCAAAGATTACAGACTACGAAAACAAGCTACGAGAGCTGAAGGCCGCATTTTTGGAGGGTGTAACACTGCAATCTGGAATCAATGTCGTGTGTATGATGAATGCCATGGGGCATATGAGTATGTCATCCAGTTCACATTTTCTGTCAGGCGTTCATTGTCTTTCAACACTAGCGGAATCCATGGACCTGAATGACATACCGTATGCGTCTGGTGCGAGATATGACGAAAAGAAGGGCTGTCTGCCCGGGACACGCGAGTCGATCCTGCGAGAGATCTGCGATGTTCTCAATGATCCCACGCGAAATGCGCCGCAAGTGTGCCTTCTCACCGGTGTTGCTGGCTCGGGCAAGTCTTCAATCGCGCACTCAATCGCTCGACTATACGACGAGCAAAAGAGACTGGGCTCATCGTTCTGCTTTGCCAGCACTGATGTTGCAAGCAGGAATCCGCAGAACCTTTTCAGCACGATCGCACGTGACCTGTGTGATCACGATCCCCAATTCAAGTCAGCCCTGTGGGGTGTCGTGAAGGAAAGCAAGGCGCTTCGCACATCATCGTCACCTTGGGAACAGGTCAAGCGGCTTATCGTGGAACCAAGCAAGGACCTGCATGGAATCGGGCCGCTCGTAATTGTCATCGATGCACTCGATGAGTGTGGCAACGTGGATGACCGAGAACAGCTCCTGGACACGCTCTCAAAGCACATCACCGAACGAACCCTCCCTGCCAATCTTCGCTTTCTTATTGCCACTCGCCCTGAGGATGATATCCTCGATGCATTTCCATCTTGTCGCCAACTTGTCCGTAAACACTTGGGGGATGTCCCAGAAAACACAGTCGATGCGGACATCGAGAAGTTGGTCCGTCATTCATTACATCGCTTCACCGAACTTGAAACCTTGTTGCCAAACGGTGACTGGTGCCGCCTCCTTGTGGAACGATCTCAACATCTCTTCCAATGGGCTTCTGCAGCATGCAAGTTTATCGGGCGAGGCGCTTCCGGATTCAAACCATCTGAACGCCTTCAGATTCTCGTCAACAGTGACAGTAATGAGACTATACGCCCGCTGGATAAACTATACCGCACAATCCTGGAACGGGAATTCACACTACCCCGTGCCCAACAACGCTTTCATGACGTGATGGCTGTCATATTTTCACTGAAGGAACCACTATCAATCGCCTCCCTTTTTGCTCTCTTCGAGAATGAGCTAGAGGTGCGAGAGATTGTGAAGCCTCTGGGATCACTCCTAGATGGTATAGATGATGAAGACAAGCCCATTCGACCACTCCATTCCTCATTCCGTGACTTTTTGCTTGACGAAGACCGTAGCTCGATCTTCCATGTTCAAATTCTACCTCAGTCATCTCTCGTCCTTGGACAAGCATTGGTCAAATGTATGCAGGCTATGCTCAGGTTCAATATCTGCGACCTGAAGGATGCGCGAGTGCGGAATGCTGCCATCCCTGACCTGTCTAGCCGAGTGAAGAAGGCCATTCCCCCCCACCTCTCCTACTCTTGTCAATACTGGATGTACCACTTCCAACATGCCAGCTGCACACCAGAATTGCTCAATGATATCACCCTCTTCTTCAAGAATTTCTTCCCCTACTGGCTTGAAGCCATCAGCCTCCTTTCCCACTCCTCACCCCAATCCACCATCTTGTGTGCCCTAGAGACCTGCAAGATCCTACAAGACTGGGCCAAGGTAAGATAAAATGTGTTAATAAAATGATGATGACTGAAAGGAACAATACCAGGATGAAGAAATTGCCACCCTAGCATCAGAAGCCTCCCAATTCATCCAAGTGTTTGTCCCTGTCCTCAGAGAATCCACCCCCCACCTCTATCTTTCTGCCCTACCCCAAACCCCCACTAGCTCTCCCCTTTGCCAGCTCTGGTGTGACCATCTTCAAAAGCATACCTCAGCCCCTTCCTGTCATCCAACCCATTGGCCAGCAAATCTTCACACCTTTGATGGCCACACTGAAGAGATTATCCATGTTTCCTATTCACCTGATGGAAGAACCATTATATCTGCTTCCCTTGATGAAACTGTTAGGGTCCAGAATCTTATCACTGCCCAGGATGTGGTGATTCCACTCCAGGAACAGAGCAGTATTAATTGCATTGCTTACTCACACAATGGCAAGTACATTGCTTCTGGTCACAGGCAAGGATACATCACACTCTGGAATGTAACACCTAGGCAGCATGTGGCAGGTTATCTTGTGGGGTCTGATTATGCTATTCATTCTATTGCCTGTTCACCAGATGGTCAACACCTTGCTTCTGTTTCTTTGTCTGGAAGAATCTATCTTTGGGATGCAACCACTGGCCAGTGTATAGCTGGTCCATTAGAAGGGAAACGATATGCACATATTGTTTATTCCCCTGATGGCAAGTTTATTGCATATGGCTGTGAGAACAATACTTTTAGAATTTGGGATGCATACACTGGTCAATGTGTGGGGGGTCCATTCCAAGGACATAGAGGTACTATTGCCTCTGTTGTCTTTTCACCAGACAGCAAGTTTATTGCTTCTTCCTCTGGTGACCTGACCATCAGAACCTGGAGTATAATGGGACAGTCTGTGGGAATTCCATTTTGTCACAACAGTCAGGCAGCCTGTCTTGACTATTCCCCTGATGGCAGGTATATTGCCTCTGGGTTTTGGGATATGACCATCAAGCTCTGGAATGCAACCACTGGTCAATGTGTGGCAGGTCCATTCAAGGGACACATTGGAGATATTACATGTCTGGCCTATTCACCTGATGGTAGGCATGTTGTCTCTGGTTCCTTTGATAGAACTGTCAGAGTTTGGAATGTTTCTACTGGTCAAGATACAACAACTTCATTCAAAAATCACAACCTTACTGCCATCACTATCTCCCCAAATGGAAAGTATATTGCCACAGCATCTGTTGGCAACTCTATTAACATTTGGGATGTGTCCACTGGGTGTGTGGCAAGTCCACTTCAAGAGCATACAGACAGAATTTCCTTCCTTGCATGTTCACCTAATGGGGAGCAAATTGCTTCTGGGGATGTGAATGAAGAAATTAGGATTTGGAATGCAACTACTGGTCAATGTGTCATAGGTCCATTGAAAGAGGGCACCCACAAGATTAAATCTATTGCCTATTCATCTGATGGCACTTACAGTGGCTCAAAAAAGTGTCCCAATGTTGGGTCATTTTGAACAAATGGATTAATTGCCAGAGATATAAGACAAACAAGACCAAACACTTGCAGGATGAAAGATAGCACTTACTCTTGGCATT
>JBBPTN010000675.1:0-10920 GCA_038094075.1 Xerocomus spinulosus
CTTATCTTTGATAATATGGATAGCGTAATGATGAATCTAGACCATTCAAAGACGTGTCAAAGATCATCAAGGGAGATCAAGGATTAAATCATGAATGATAAGATAAAGAACCTTGATTCCCAACAGTAGGCTGGTTGGGAGCTGGTGTGGATGTGAGAGAAGAGAGATGATAGTGTGTCTGTATTCCTGTGAACGACAGACGGGTTTATATACACATAAGGCTACCATAAAGGGAAGTACTTTAGGGCAGCCATGAGTAAACAACTATGCTGCGCATTCTGTAAGGGTATGGCAGCGTGGGATGGACTATGTGTAATCTCCATATGGTTATGGAATAGAACCACTGTAAGTCTGATGATGTTTCAGTGTACTGTAACTGCTAGAGCAAGTACACTTCAACACTCCCCCTTATGTGGTGTTCAGGATGTTGCATCGGAATACCAACATATAGGTGGATCGTCTGTGGTCAAGTTCACAGGAAACTTCTTCCATTATAGCCCCGAAGGTAGTTAGCCTTGTCAAGTAATGGGGGTAGTAATAGGCATCTGCTAAAGCGAGAATATTCATCCAGAGTGTTCGTCCACTTAAAGTGCATCTGGGCATCCACACAAAAGGCGAATCTGCATATTGCATAGTTTATACTCGTTTCAGAGTCATCCATTTCTCCATAACAGGCATCCGCATAATAGCGAGACGGTGGCAGTTTAAGGTCATACCCCAGGACAAAGGTCCAGTTTTACATCATAGAGGATGGGAAAACTTAGATTTGATATCTAAGCTAAGCATTGGCCTGAATTTCTTGAACTTGATGTGTCCGAGATTCTTTGTGAGAAGATCTGCTGGATTGTCATCTCCAGGGATGAAACATAGGTCCATGATCTTGAGTTGGATTGGGTAGTATCTGACAGTCATAATGGTGAAGAGATTGTTCTAATAGAGTTAGATTAGTCTTTTAATTATTGTAGGACTGTCTACTAGTCTATGAGTACAAGCCCGAACCAGACCCAACCCAGACTCTGAGCAACGGCTTGGGCCAAGACTTTGTCAAGCCCAAGCCCTGTCAAGCCCAACCCAGGCCCACATATCACTACTTAAGGCCTTGAGGGGCAAGGCAGCAATGGCAACATGGTGCAGACACCACAATAGGGTGGCCTATCAACTTGGTACATATTTTTTTTTAGTAGACACATGCAATATGGATCTTATATTTCTCTTAATCACATATAGTTTTCCTCTGACACCACATTTATTTAATGGCCAGCTGGCAGTGTACTCTATGTGGAAGTGTGAATCTAAGTGAGGTGGTCTTATAGTATGTCTTTTGCTTTTGAGCACTGGTGGGGCTAGCAGCATTGTGAATCAGCTTGGCTACTTGTCTGCATGTGTTGCTGAGGTGAATGGTGAGGGTGGTGGGCCAACATGCCACCACCTCTGTGCATAGTAGTGGTGGGGCATCCTTGCCATTAGCTGGGCTCAAAGTTGGCGTAGATTTACACCACACAATGCACCCTACATGTCACACTGCACTGCACCCCCCCTTTAGTCCAAATATGGTAGATTATGTAATCATAGATGCATGCACCCAAAAATCATGATTTTATCAATGTGAGATCTTGTACTCTCAATCATGCCTCATCAGACTCTACATGAACAGTATCTTGCTATGTATCTGGTCTATATGATCATGCAGACTCTCATGCAACCAGAAATCCCCCTTGAACAGGCTGCACAACTCCTTTATCTTAATATCACTACTATCCTTGCTATTTGCCAAACTTGATATCTCTAGGGATGATCACCTGTTCCAAAGGTTGATTCACTGCATATTGCATGGTAGTATGCTCAAAATGAAGCTGATCATTATTGATTCACCAATATGCTTTGTATCTCCCCCACCATCTTTAAAATCCTACTCAATCTCATTCAAGAACATCCTATCTTCTATAACAACTCAAACAATGGACAAACTCCTATACAAAAGCAGCTTGCAGTCACTCTCTATTGCATGGGATGCTATGGAAATGGTGCTTCCTTGGAGGATATTGCCTAGATTGCAGGCATTTCAGAGGGCTCAGTGGAGTTGTTTACAGAGAGATGCTTTGAAGCCATTGAGTCCCTTCATGATATTTTTGTCTGCTTGCTTACTGCTGAAGAAAAGGAGGCAGAGAAACACTGGATTGATAATCGGATTGGATTTCAAGGTAGTTGGCAAAATAGTTGGGTGATGTATGATGGAACTATTGTAGTACTCTTCACAAAGTCTGAACTAAATGGTGATGCCTACTTTACCTGCAAATCCAACTATGGCCTTAACCTACAGGTATGTGTAAGTTTTTTACTTTTTAAATGTTAACAATTTAATAGGTTGGAAACTTACCCTTCAACCTTAGGATTGTGGACTATGCCCATGGTTTGACAGGTTTAGCTCATGATGCATCTGCATTTGAGCACACAGCTGCCATGAAACATACTCAATGGTTTTTTGAAGAAGATGAGTTTGCTTGGGTTGATTCTGCTTATCCTGTGACTCTTCACACAATTCTGGTTCACAAATGTCCAGCATCTCTTTAACCTGAAAACATCCTCTTTTGATGGTGCTGTGGCAAATCTTCATGTTCACTCTGAACATTGTACAGGTGCCTTGAAGGGTCATTGGCAATGTCTATGAGGACTTTGTGTTAACATCAACTCAAAGCAACAACATCAGGCTGCATGTCAATGGATTTATAGCCATTATTCTGCATAATCTGGTGATTGATATTGAAGGTATAGCCCAAGGAGCTCACTTTTCTTCACTTCATACTTTGGCTCAGGAGGAGGAGGATTGAGGAGTACATGATGCACCTTTGTAAAGAGACATTCCAACAGGTGAAATGAAGAGACATAAATTGATAGAAGAGCTATTGGCTTTTAAACAAATGTAAAAAGCTGGTATAATTAGAACTATTCACTGTCCTTTGGCAAGGAAGATTCTGAGTGGCTACGCTTGAGAGGTTGCACTGTCAAGTCACAAATCTTCTCCCAATACTCCTCTACAGTTCAAATCCCTGCCTGGAATTCCTGAAGAAGCATCTAGCGCTCCTGAAAAACCCTTTTCTGCTCTGCATGTGTTTGAATGACATCTAGGTTAGCTCTACCACACAAAAACCAGTACAAAATAATCAAGAACAATTACACTTACCATTGCAAATCCATTAGGGTATCTTCAAAACTGCACTTCTTTGAAAGCTTAGAGATCTGGTCTTTTGCCTTCTCAACACTTGCAGAGAGGGAAGTGGAGAGAGAAGATGGTTTGGGACCACGTTTCCCCATGAGAGTGATAGTAGAAAGAGTAGAAGATGAAGGGGAAATATTCTCCTTATCTTTCTCTTGGGTATGCTGGGTATTGTTATCTGTTAAAAGATCCCCATCTTCACAATCCCAAGAAGGGGACTCTTGAAGCTGGCGACATGTAACTTCAGCCTGCAGGATATCATGAAGACTACACATCTGTGACTGTTGTTGAGGGGTAAAGGCAGAAGAACCAACAGCCTCAGCCTCATCATCTTCCTTCTATAAGGCCCAACACTAGTCGTAATGGCAATGGGAGTCACATTTGAATAGGAAGAGAAGATCTGATGAAGAGTTGGAAAGAACGGAAATGCTTGAATGATCTCATCTATATAATATTAGTAACATCACAAGCAGAGAATCATCATATACCCCAAATTAACTGTACTTCATCAGTTGTCATACTATCTGGGCCATCAGCTAAGATATAGCAGCCAAAGTACTCTTCAGAGGCTTCCTCAGAGTCACCAGTGGATGGCTTGACATCTTCACCCATGGTCTGTAGGCGTTTTGCATGCTCTCAGTGATGAAACTAGTGGACACTGCTAGACTTCAGCCTGAGGTGTGTAGCAGTGATAGGGATAGTGTATAGTGTTGAGACTTACACTTTACTGGCAATAGCTTGGTTGAGAGTAATCATCTTAGTGATAAGATGAGGTGAGGTAAAGATAAGATGGTGGGAGTAAGAAGTCAAGAAGCACTTTCTTTATATTAAGGTACATGACATTATTTATACTAGTAGTTAAAGCAGAGATTGAATATAATGTCATAGTGAGTCACTCTGAGTCAGAGTGAGTCATTGTGACATCATGATATTCTCAAATGTTCTCTAACTAATCAGGTCTGGAATCTACAAGGATGTATTTCCATACTTGTAAGGTGCCACAGCTAGGCTGTTGAATCACTGTCAAACATGTTAGAATTACCATATATGGAAAATGGATTGTCTTATGGTAATTGCCACTGCCACCACAGCAGTATATAATGTTAGTATTGAAAGTCCGCTGTGGCATTTCCTTTTAAGGAAATACTTATCTAAGCGTAAGGCATGGAAGTCTGACACAGCTCTACAGTACAGAATTCTGTCCCATTCATCACTTGATACTTGTTTAGAAGGCTATAAAATATTAACACTATATACATATGAATTGAATTGACCACATACCCTTTATATTTTTGCTTAACATGATCTTCTGCAGCAACAGAATTGATGCTGTGGTGCTTCGGAAGGACTGCTACTGCCATCCTTTGATAGACAGTGACCTTGCTATCACCACTAGTCTTCTATGTGCTCAGACTGTGTGAGGGAGCTCAGGGATTAGTTGAGATGGTTCAGAATGCACCTTGCCCTTCTTGCACTTGCCTAGAAGCACAATATGATTTTCTGTGCACTCAATCTCCTCAAGGAGCTTCCAGACCAGATCTTCACTCCAGGAGACTTCTGGGATGGGTGCTGAGGGTGGCTTCTTGTTGCAAGTCATCTTCTTTGACTTGTGACTTGATTTTACATGACAATATGAAGGTTGAGTGAAGATATAAGTCGAAATTGTAGAGCTATTGCTCTGTTGATTGCAGTGTGTGCATGCTCAACTAGCTTACATAATCATATTATTCCTGCTAAGGTAACTTAGTGGGTTTTGTGTGGTGCAAGCCTTAATTGCGCCTTTGCTGTAAAAAACATTTTTCCATACAAGTTATGG
This sequence comes from Xerocomus spinulosus, assembly GCA_038094075.1. Taxonomy (NCBI): domain Eukaryota; kingdom Fungi; phylum Basidiomycota; class Agaricomycetes; order Boletales; family Boletaceae; genus Xerocomus; species Xerocomus spinulosus. The sequence goes on from JBBPTN010000675.1 coordinate 5,031, forward strand.
GTCCCATATTAAATCTTCATTTGACATGTTGCTTGGTTTCACATGTTGTCTCTGTGAAACAATAACAACAAGATGAAAATGTGACTCATCAGTTCTGAAAGATAATGGAGCATGACATTTGACCACTGTTCCACTCCTTTTGATACAACATCACCCTCAAACAAGAGCACAAAACAGATATATTACAGAATCTTGTGACACAACCCCCTCCCCCCCTTCTTTCTGTGCGTTGAATAATCCCTCTTCAATGCTATAGGCTCTACAACAATTAGGATGTGGCTGAATGGACATCCTGTCAAAGGACAGTTTGACTTAACCATCCCTTGCTGCCAGATATCTCATGCTTGCTCATCTTTGTTGACTCCCCCCCACAACAGCACCGTCATATCAGCAGATGTCCTTGGAACTGTCTTCACTGCATCTGTTCTTGTTCAAATCTTCAACATAGACTGTGATCTTATTATAGGATGTGAGTGGACCTCCCTGTATGATGTTGTTACACGTGACTTATTGACATGTGATTGCACTCATACAGGTAATTCTTCTTCCTCTCCTGATGAGCATGTTTGTTTGCCCTCTCAAGGGCAGTCCTCATCCTGTGATGCATCTTTGATAACACCTCACTTCTCAATTAAGGATGCCAATTGCTCTCTTGAATCTGTGCAATTGAAAATTGAAACTACGCTGCATTCATCTAATCCTGTCCCATATGAATGGGTCGTCTTTCCATTTGATGTGACTCTAATGCAAACATGCTGTGCATTGCATGGCATTGTTCTGGATAGCAACTCCGATCATTCTCTCTCTCTCGTTCGTCACTTCTTTACTGGACACTGTGTACTTCATGCCAATAGTGCTCGGCATGGATGTTGTGGTGTGGGCCATGCATTTTCTACTCATTATGACCTTGTTACAACTCTGCTCGCATCTGTATTGAGTTCTGAAAAACATTATCCAATTCTGAGATTGTGTTTGATTGCATGTGCTTTGGGCCTTGTAACATTAGGGATCCATGTCCAACATTGTAAGTTGATAAGCATGCTCGATGATTTTCAAAAATGCTGTCTTGGTGTGAAGCAGGATATCACCATGCAAACACCATTTGAATGCTTTGAACAACATACTTGAATAGTATTGCTTGGATTTGTGTTTGCACATGGATTACTGTTCGATGGAAACAAAGAATGACTCATAGAGGTCCTTGTGAAACATCTTGCCACTGGAGAGTGCGTGACACCTGCACATTCATTACAACCTTTGTGTGCACACATTGTATCCACCTATCTGCATGCAGACACAGTACATAATCAAGAGGAACTGTAGGTGCACTTGTTAGAAGATATCTATTCGACAATAACTACACTGCCCTTACGTCATGTACTATGTGTACTATGCATCAAGCACGACCATGCTGTTGGAATTGTGTCCTTATGCAAATGTCTTCATGCTTATCTTCAGCACATGAAAAGTTGAATTCACAACCATTGCCAGCCACCACTGATCACTAATTGGCCACAGATTGTATCCAATGAGCAGCATATGGCGATACTGTTAGACTTTAACAAGCATACTTGCTCATCTACATTGAAATCTGTAGTTTGTGCATCATGTGCAGAGAAGGTGCTCAGAACTAATTGTGAGGATGTTCCCATTTTGGAAGTTAACCTACATTTACTGAAAAGACCCAACAAACATGTATTGATCACCAATGGAAGTGTTCCAAATCTGTTGTGGTTGGATCCAACGTGCATCACTCCTAGCATTGACCTGCAGCATGAAATGTTATGCAACACTCTTGTTGCAGAAAATGGAATCATTGTACAAAATGAACGTTTACTTAGATTGGTTCTCTGCTCCCCTTGTCACCTTAGCCTGCATAGAGGTTGGACTCCTTGATTTGCTTTGGCTAATAGTATGTATCTGGGTGAAATTTCTCAAGAATTGAGAGAACTTACTGTAGTTGAAGAAGCAATGATTGCTTGATGCCATGCAAAGTCATATATTATCCATCTAGGAGAACAAGAAGGCTGATCAGCCCCAAGTGCTCAGCAAGGCTTTCGAGGCCATGTTATAGTATACCTTCAAGAACCTGAAGGGGTGCTCAATGTTTTACCTCCTATGATTGAGGACACCACTACCTTTATCTGTGTTATCTTCATAGGTTCTGCACTTCCAACAAAGGAGTGGATGCTAACACATGCATGCCCCCTTGTCATCAGAAAAGAGAAGATGTATGCAGCTCTGCATTGGCTTCAACTACACAACCCATACTATAAGGACATCTTAGTGAACTTCACCATGTTGGAACAGTTGCAACCTGAAGATGTCTTGCCTGTGCACATTGAAGTTGTGCCCACATTGATAGGTTGGGATTGTTTGACTTCTCGATATGATGCAATGCCAGCAGATATGCCTGATGCAGATTGCCATGCTACTGACATATTCGATTCCATTGTGGTGATGAACATTGAGCCAGCATCACCACCAAATGTCTTGCGTGCTGCTGCAATAGAGCATGTTATGAACCATTGCAAAGGATACATACACCTACCTCATGGCGGATGCTAAGTTGGTGACATTGGTAACCCTGCTTTCTTTCCTTTAACATACCCAGTCTTGTTTTCTTATGGGCTTGGTGGTCCTGAATGCATTGGACAATCACTCAGAGTTTCACTAAAAGCTCATGTTGTTACAATCTTCTTCTTCGTCATTTATAGACAGCTTTCTCCTTTCTTTTCTTCTTTGTTCGTAGCCTAGTTCATCTCTTTTTCTTCCTTGCTGTTGTTGAACAATACCTCCGCAGTAGTGTCTGTCATCACTGCTTAGTGTTCCTTCTGCTTCCATTGCATTCCATACTATTCTATGCTGCACACTCTGCAGTATATATACCTCATTGCCATGTATCATAACTTCTGATACTTGATCTGCGCAATCATACGCATTTCTTGTGTCCTCTCTGCCCTCTGAGTTCTCTGAGTCTCACCTCACCTCTGTCCTTGTCTTCTGAGTTTACCTCAGAATCTCTGTCTCTATCACTCAGTCATTGTCTTGGTCTCCTAGCTCGATGGATTCTGTTGACCTCTTCGTGAGCATCCGACCGTTGAGAGGTTGTTGAACAACACAAGTGTGTGTTCAGTGTAACACATGTGAGGCATCTGTTACTATTGTCTGATCCTCATTTTCGCACTCATTATTCCTTCATCTTTATAGCATTTAATGTGCTACAGCGCAGATCAATCCTGTTGCATTCCAGTCTGAAAGTCCACACACAATCGTTTGCTATAGTTGCACACTGTTTTGCATTGATTGCTCCTTCCACCATTCAAACCATGGCCATGAGAGCATTGATGGGTGAACAAATGATGATATTTACTTCCAAAGAAAAAACAGTCAGAGACTTGCTATGACAGGTGTCTTCATCACAGCACATGTTCCTGGATCTAGCAGTTCAAAGTTACAGATGCATAACGAAATTTGAGGTTTGATGATTGAACAAGGATTACCTACTTTCTATATAATGATCAATCCTGCAGATGTCTATAATCCAATCATTAGACTAATCAATAGTGACCAGATTGATGTAGATCATCTCCTACCTAAGGATGTTCCTTACTTTTGGTCTCAGTCTGTTCTCATAGCATCTAACCCTGTTGTTGCTTCACAATTCTTTCACCTTTCTATTACCACTTTCATCTGAACTGTTCTGCAATATTGGGAAGATCCATGTGATGATTCAAATGGTGCTTTGGGCCATGTTAGTGCATATTACAGGCATGTTGAGGCTCAAGGTCAAGGAAGCCTACATTGTCACATGGTTGTATGGATCCATGGCAGCCTCAAAATAGATGAAATCAAGAAACACATAATACACGATGGCGATGAAGAGTTCAAAACATGACTTTTGTGATATTTGGACAACACCCTATCCACTTCAATCCCAATTGATCCTTTGCCCAGCATGGAAATTCTGTCTTCATGACACCACCCATGTGCCATCAGAGCACCACCTGCCATCAATATAGATGATATGCAGATGCATGCTTTGAAGTGACAGAAAGACTTACATATCCTCGCAACTACATGTCAAGTTCACACTCATATGGCGACTTGTTTCAAGTATTGGAAAGGTCCACCACACCCAAAAGAGTGTCAATTCAATCTTCACAAACACAACACCACTCCACATAGTTTTGTGGATGATATATCTGGGGATGTTTACTTGCAATGTGTAAATGGCATGGTGAATAGGTACAATCATACTATTTTACAATGTCTCCGCTGTAATATGGATATTCAGTTTATCACTTCTGGTGGATCTGCTAAAGCTGTTTCATACTACATCATGGACTACATCACAAAAACACAATTAAAGGCACACATTGCATATTCAGCTCTCAATGTTGCTATTTCCAAGGTTATTGAGTATGATTCTTCAGTTTACAATATTCAGTTATGGGCAAAATCAGTTTTATGAAGATGTGCACATTCTATGATTTCTCATCAAGAATTGTTAGCACCACAGGTGTGTTCATACTTACTCGATTATGGTGACCACTACACAAGCCATTTCTATTGTCCTGTTCACTGGATGACCTTCAAACACTTTATAGAACATGAGATTCCAAGTTCAGAATGTTATCCTCAACACTACACAATGCACGTGCAGTTAGACCCTGCAGCATCAGGCAACACTGCTGATGATGATTCATCCAGTGAACAATCCTCCAATAATACAGACACTTGTGAGTCTGCCAACTCCAAAGGTGATATGCCTCTAGAAGATGTGAACAAGTGTGTAGTTGATGCTGCCAACGAAGAGAATGTAGTCGCTCGAGCAGGTCCTGTAGATGATTATCGTTTCTGTTTCAACAAGTTACAGTCTTTATGTGTTTGGGATTTCTATGCCCAAGTTGACAAGATTGCATGACGTAAGGTGCATGCAGATAAAACACTGGAAAACTCTGGCAGTTCGGAAGAAATCGATGATGCCACTGATGATAACATTGATGAGCCTGAACCACAAATAACCACACAACAGATTCTAGATGATACATGGTGAGCACGACTGCATTTCCCATTCTTGCCATTGCACTCTGAGTTTCGATACAAACAACTTGTTGTACAAAACCCCCAAAAATGCTATGTGCCCTGCCCAGAAGGCACAACTGGATTGCCTTAATAGGACCACAATAATACAGTAGCCCAGCATGCAAGGCTGATGCTTGTGCTCTTCAAACCTTGCTGTTCTGCACATGATCTGTGAGAAAATCATTGTTTTTGGGTAGACGCTTATAATGAATGGAAAGCAAACAATGACTGCATGCACCAATCCAAATAGTGACTAATTGAAAACATATGTGCCTTGCAAGAATGCAAAGATGCTTGAGATCTTCACTATCAACAACGTCATCATTGATCTCACACTCACAATGAACAGATTGCAGATGAGATCATTCAATGCGAAGAAGATGAAAATGATGTTAGCCTAGGAGAGGATAATCAGAACTCTCTCACCCTGTTGTCCATGATAGACACATGTCAAACAGACTACAGACTTAGACACCATGACAATAGTACTGAATGTGCAGAATTTCTACATTGATCTGGTCGTTTTGATCTTCAACCACTCTTACACAATCATATGCTGTATTAGAGCCTGATATGGAAACCGTGTGAATGATGAGGATTTTACCATTGAAAATGATTGGAGAGCTGCATATAATAATTGTCAGAACCGATACAAACAGCAACTGACAGGCAACTTACACTGAGCAACAAAACCGTCTCAATGTTTGTAACATTTGGATTGTTGTATGAATATCTAGTGCACCTTTGATGCTAGACCCATGATTATAGGTATCATTAGAAAGCCCTGATAAAGGGCTTTCCA
>JBBPTN010000676.1:0-10907 GCA_038094075.1 Xerocomus spinulosus
TCTCCACGACGCACAGCCGCGTTTTCCTGCTCAGCGCATCAACAACGAGTCCCAATCAAAGACGTCGCTAAAACACTCACCTCGACCGTCCAGACAATACTCCCGACGAGCAGCGCACCGATGGCAACAAAGGCAATCGGTTTGCCCGAGAGGGTGTGGCGCAAAAAGAGAACGGAGCGTTTGTTGCGCGAGAACACGTCGAGGTCGATCTGGTTGACCGCCTGGGGGTTCACTGACAACGAGGCGCATCAGACGAGTCGTTTGTGCACACAAGGACGGATCGCTGACCGGTATAGTATTGTCCTGAAATGTCCCTTGCCTTTCCTATCACGGTGGCGTCCACGGGCGAGTGGAAGCGATGGTAATCTGATGGTGCGAGACGGAAGATCGCTAGAGAGCCACCGTCAAACGGGGCACATGATGGGTCTGACGGATCGAGCTTCAACAATGAAGGGATCGAGAACTCGTTGCCCTTGATCCAAAACTTACACGCGAGATCGACGGTGGGGTAGACGACGAGCCGACAGTCTGCGGCCGAACAGAACCCAGATGGATCGTCTGCGTTTTCGACCGGTCGCGCATCGGGTTTGAGTTTGCGATAGAAGAACGCGTTGAAGGAGGTGTAGTGCTGGATGTCGGGGTCTAGGAGTTCATCGAGGGAGATCTTGTACGTGCGAATGAAGGACGGGATGTTCTTGACGCTCTCAGGGGAATCGTAGATCCGTCCCTCGCGAACACTCTGCTCACGGAGGAGGTCCTCGACATGTTTGTTTCCCTCGAGCAGCTTGACCTGCTCCTTTCCACAAAAGAGGAGATGCATGCCGAGTCGAGCGTAGATGGGCATGCTCTCAAAGAACTTTTCGCCCGTCTTTCTGTCGATGACAAAGTTTCCAACATGGTACCTGTTGGCGAGATTCTGGAGTTGGGGAACGAATTTGTGGAGGAAGGGGTGATGGCTGTGGGCTGGGGCATGGATGCCTTGCTCCACGTCTCCACCGCTCTGGGATACCTGTGTGTTCTCGACAAGGCGAGCAAAGCTTTGGGCTATATCATCATCGTCTGCTCCAGATAGACCAGAGTCGGTTGTGATTTGTTCGATCGGCTTGGTGATATGGTTGAGATGCAAGTGCATGGTGGTTCCTTCAAAGTGGCGGACTTGTGAATTTAGATCATCTGATGAAATCACTGTTATGGTTTAGATCCAAAGCACAGGTTCACATTTAACGAGATTATTTATGATGTTATCTTATCTATACATTGTTAGTATAGTCATTCTGTAAAGTCGTCAGGTTCTTTGCATGCCAAGTTGGTAGTCCGGCGCTGTCATGTCATTGGTTGAAGTGATGAAAGGTACATTATTAACTAGGAAATTAAATTTCTCACGCCATCTTCAACTGAGGGGGAGGACGAATATTGCAAAGACGACGACTATTCTGCACAACTACCTTGGCGGATTGAGATGATATGCCTCTGACGCGTAGACGCTGTCGTGTATGGTGTTGATGGACTTTAGTCTGCATACGCGCCATTCCAGCCTTAGTTCACATACCAAAGGTAATACAACAAGCCACCGGACAACTTGAAGTTCCCCAGCCTGTCGCTCAGATCGTCGCCGGCTTCGCTAAAGTGTTTGTGGGGGAAATAGCAGAGCATGGTGAGTTTTGTTGAGTTGAATAAATTGAACTGCACATATGTGCCGTGTGCTTTACCCAAGGTAGCGTGAGCAGTGCAGGCACGCTGAGGAGAGACTGGTCCACTGCCCGAGACCATTTACGAGAGAGTTATGGAGTCTACCAGGCAGAAACAGGCAGGGTTGGCAGTGCGGGAGCAGGAAGGGCCAGAAAACTCTTTGTGAGGTGATCAATATCATGATACCACTGGGTGTTCACGAGATATGCCTTGTATCCAGCGACTCGCCCAGTGTTTTAATCAATGAGATCCAATGCATAATTATTTTGTACCTGTGCAGGGTGTGACACTTGTGTGACCTATTCTTCGTTGTCGACCTCCACCACTCTTGGGCTAAAGTATGCCTGAACAACAGGAGAACCCGTATCTTGCACACCTCCCATCAAATCAGAGGGGGAAAAACTCCGGTGTTTCTAATCCTGTCAAGAACGAACCACTCTTTGGTTTCCTTCCACGCAAGGTGACTGCTAATCAAGTTCGCAATGCATTGGTGAGATCGATACCTAGTGATTCAAAGTACAGACTAACGAATTCGACGTTCTTTTGTGCCACTTTCAGGAACACGACTTGAATCCGTTTACTAAACTACCGCATACGCCTCAGTACAAGAAAATACTGGAGGCGCGAAAGAAACTCCCTGTATTTGCACAAATAGAAGAATTTTACAAGATGGTGCGTCAAATCATGGTCATCTCTGGATGAAATCATACTGACGATACATTTACAGTTCAGTGCGAACCAGATCATCATCATGGTCGGCGAAACGGGATCTGGCAAGACTACGCAGTAAGTTGGTGTCCAGACGATTTCCATCCATCTCTTTTGAAGCCAGGAACTTAGACTGGTAACTTTTCATCAACAGAATCCCGCAGTTTGTCGCCTTCTCCGACCTCCCTCATACCAAGGGGAAAATAGTGGCTTGTACGCAACCACGACGTGTTGCGGCCATGTCTGTGGCAAAGCGTGTCGCGGACGAGATGGACGGTAAGTTATTATTCATTATCCCGAGTTCTGCTCATGTTTGTTGTATCTGTTGGCACGATATAGTTCAACTTGGACGACAGGTCGGCTATTCGATACGTTTCGAGGACATGACCGAACCTGGCACAACGTTCCTCAAGTATATGACGGATGGCATGCTTCTTCGTGAAGCGATGAACGATCCCGACCTCAATCGTTATTCGACCATCATTCTCGACGAGGCTCACGAACGAACCCTGGCTACTGACATTCTCATGGGCCTCTTGAAGTCACTCGCAAAGAGACGTCCTGATCTCAAGATCATCGTCATGTCTGCTACTCTTGACGCGCTCAAGTTTCAAAAGTACTTTGCGATCAACGAGGGTTCTAATGCGCCATTATTCAAAGTACCTGGTCGAACGCACCCTGTCGAAGTCTTTTACACGCAGGAGCCTGAGCCGGATTATGTTGAAGCTGCCATTCGGACGGTTTTGATGATTCACCGCGCTGAAGAACCCGGCGATATCCTACTCTTCTTGACCGGAGAGGAAGAAATAGAAGACGCCTGTCGCAAGATCAAGCTAGAAGCCGACGACCTCGCTAACCAAGACCCAGAATCCGTTGGCCCCCTTGTCTGTATTCCACTCTATTCGTCCCTTCCTCCTCAACAGCAACAACGAATATTCGATCCTGCTCCACAGGCTCACACACCGGACGGACCCCCAGGGAGAAAAGTGGTCATCTCAACGAATATCGCAGAGACATCCTTGACGATCGATGGCATCGTTTATGTCGTTGATCCTGGTTTTTCCAAGCAGAAAGTGTACAACCCACGGGTACGGGTGGAGAGTCTCCTAGTGAGCCCAATCTCAAAGGCTTCAGCTCAGCAACGAGCCGGACGTGCCGGGAGAACGCGGCCAGGAAAATGCTTTAGATTGTACACTGAAAAGGACTTTATGTCCGAACTTGAGGAGCAAACTCATCCGGAGATTCTTAGGAGTAACTTGGCAAATACGGTGTTAGAGTTGGTCAAGGCAGGGATCAAGGTACATCCGTTTTACCGATGAATCTGGCCTGCTTGCTCATGGATTCTCGTCCAGGATCTCGTCAAGTTTGATTACGTGGATGCTCCAGCACCTGAAACGTTGATGCGTGCTCTGGAGCTGTTGAACTATTTGGCAGCCTTGGACGACGATGGCGGCCTTACCGCACTAGGGAGTATCATGGCTGAGTTCCCGCTGGATCCTCAGGCACGTGCTCAATTTTGCATCTCGACTCACACTCGGTGACGTTCTGTTCAGCTGTCAAAGATGCTTATATGTAGTCCTGAATTCAAGTGCAGTAACGAGATTCTGACGATCACAGCGATGTTGTCCGGTAAGGCATATTATTGGTTCTGTGCAACAAATAAACACTCATTTCAACTTCCAGTACCAAATGTGTGGCTTCGACCGAATAATCAGCGTAAAGAAGCAGACGCTGCCAAGGCTCTTTTCACCGTTCCAGATGGTGATCACTTGACCTTGCTCAACGTGTATAACTCTTACATGCAAAGTAAGTACTAGCTGTAGTTCTTTTGCTCTCCTGATCATTTCTACGCCTCCCAGACAAGCTTGACAAGAGTTGGGCTTGGAACAACTACCTTTCTGCACGTGCACTCGCTCAAGCCGAGAACGTCCGCCAACAACTGGAGCGCACTATGGAGCGCTTCGAAGTAGCCCTTTTATCAACTGCGGATGAACGAAAGAGGAACTTCAACATTAGGAGAGTCTTGTGTAATGGCTTCTTCATGCAGGTCGCACACAAGGAAGGTGACAAGGGCAATTATCTAACAGTCAAGGACAATCAGGTACGTCGAGATCGTTTGCACCTTTCCCTTTGTTGATTGATAATGGTGTCAGGATGTCAGTCTCCACCCGTCCTGTGGTCTGGATACCCAACCGGAATGGGTTATTTTCAATGAATTCGTCCTGACTTCAAAACGTTACATCCGGACAGTGACAGAGGTTCGACCTGAATGGTTTGTGAACAATGCGTTTGATGCTAAGATGTCGATGCTAACAATGTGACACAGGTTACTGGAAGATGCCCCCGTCTACTTTGACATCGCGACCTTTCCAGTTAGTGAGACAAAGAGAGCTTTGCAACGCGTGGTTGCGAAAAAGACAGGGAAACGCGGCATTGTCGAGGACGGTGTGGGTCCACCCAAGAAGAGAATGAAGCGTGCCCCATGAAAGACGTTCCGGATGTCCGCTGGGCAGAGCTTTGGGGCGCTGCGCGCAAGGCTCCGCTTGTTATCACGAGTCCATAGAATCTGGTACTTCGCTTTTTCGTACTCGCATCCACCTCTGGACATGGTGTCCTTTCGGTCCATTTCACCGTGCAGCGCTACACAATCGGTCTCTGCACCATACTCTACGGCATCGACTGGCAGTGATCTCCTTGCTGTTTAAAACCGCCTTGTTACCAACCGCTCGATAGTTACACTCGCAGAGCGATCGCGAAAAGTAAGATGCGATTCTGTGTTGAGATCCAAGGACGGTATGACTACTGGACTTTGCGTGAGTCTGAATCACTGGGTGGTTGGTCAGAGCTTTCCCCCCGACACCGTCAACGACCATCATCTTCGCGTTCTTTTCATATGGCGTGATTCATGCACTGGCGATGGTAGGTTGACCCGACTTGCGGTATTTGAAAATTCAAGCAGGCGGTCTAGTATTGCTGGTGAGGGAAGACGAGTTACAAGCGCAGGTGAGTACCATGTTCGAGATCATGCACCACACATCCTGCTTTATGTGTGGGCAGTGCCTTCGTTCCCGAGGCCTGGGGGGCAACGTGGGTTTGCTACGAAGCTAGTTCATTCTGAAGGCAAACGAGTCTGCTAGACTATAGACCGCACGTCACAAGGTAGTTGCATCCACGCCGAACGCCAATGACCGCGACACCAGCGATGGTGTAGTACATCTAGCCTTGTTGGTATAGTAGAGTATGGGCGGGAGGGACCTTGCAAATGCATACGCACCAGCTTGAGAGAACAAACATAGGTGCACAGATGGAGAACACAAAGCCAACGGTGGTATTAACATCGACGGCCCACCAAGGTGTCGCAAGGAGGCCACCTAGATTCACGCACTCATAAGAAAACGAAACTCGTTTGATCACAGTGTGCTCACCGATATACGATATCCGAGCCAGTCAAAGTTGGTCAAACTCATCCCCGGTGCGTTCACATACCCAAACAACTAGTCCACGACAATATCGTCCGGTGCGATCCAACAGACCCACGAAAAGTAGGACAAGGTAGCCAAGAAGGAAATACTAGCATATGCGTACAAGAAGAAGCGTTCGCGCGAGATCCCGCCTCGAGTGCGCACACCTTCGTAGGACGTTGAATGAAGTGTGTTACTGTAAACAAGGGCCGGCAAGAAGGCGAGTGAGTTGCTTTCGTGCTTGATCGTCTTCGCGAGGACCATGCGAGTGAACTACGCATGGCTGAGAAGGCCCGCGATTGTTCATTAAACAAGGGCCGGCAAGAAGGCGAGTAAGTGTGAACCGTCTCCGGGCCGGAGGTAATTCCGCGAGTGCCGAAGAGATTCGTCATGACAAGGAGCCAATCGGATTCTTGCCAGTCTGTCGATCAACCCGTTTTGGGCCTCCGTTCGTCTGTCCACGCACCAAACTCCGACGGCACCACTCGTAGTCTGCCGCGCTACCTACTTGTCATATCTGTGTACTATAGTACTCACTGACAAACCATTGCTGATGACATCATCCACTGTGAAGATATAAAACGTCTGGGAACCACGCAGATGCAACAGTAAACATTCCATTTTCCGCATCTCTCACTGGACGCTCTGATAATGGGTGCACTCACATCTTTTCTCCGCGAGTCGTTCCCTTGCAAATCGACCTTTGATACAAAAGATATCCCTGATCTCACAGGAAGGGTTATTATTGTCACTGGTGCCAACACCGGCATTGGGAAGGAGACAGCCAGGGTACGTGTTATACCCCTGTTTACCTTGCGCTCCGTCGGCTCAACTTTTTAAAGGTTCTCCTCACTCATGGTGCAAAAGTCTACATTGCCGCACGAAATCAAGCACAGTCAGAAGATACGATCCGTCAACTCAAGGAAGAAACGGGAAATGAAGCCATATATCTAAAACTAGACCTGGCGAACTTGCAGGTTGTCAAAGCAGCTGCGGAGGAGTTTTTGAAGTGGGTGCACTCCACTCCACTCGAAGTCGTGGCTAGTGCTGATCAATTACAGAAAAGAAAAACAGCTTGATGTGCTCTTTAATAATGCGTACGTGACTATTCGAAATACGGTTGTACTGCGGGCCAACACAGGATATAGTGGGGTCATGTTCCCTCCTATTGAACAGCTCACGGCGGAGGGATACGACCTTCAATTCGGAACAAACGTTCTTGGTACGCCATTTTTTGTTTGCGAATGGTATCGAACTGATTAACGCTCCTCCACTTAGGTCACTATTACTTTACGAAGCTTCTCCTTCCGACAATGATTTCCACTGCCAAGGCGACCCCAGGCGGCAAGGCACGCGTTGTGAACACCTCTTCTTCTGGTCACCTCTTTGGCAGCCTCGATTTTGATACGTTCAGAGACTCACCGGCACGACGGAAATCCGGAACCACTTCTCTCTATTATCAGAGCAAATTCGTACGTCTTCGATGTCATTCTTGGAGCTTTGGAACACGAGAATGAATGCGAATATCACAGGGAAATGTGGTCGTTGCGTTGGAGTTGGCACGGCGGTACGGCGACGAGGGCATCGTATCTACTGCCCTCAATCCTGGGAACATCAAATCAGATCTCCAGCGCCACATCCCTTCATCGTTACGAGCCATTATGGTACGTCCTCTTTATTGGTTCAAATGCAAATGCTGATAAGGAACAGGACCGCGTGATGCTGCATGATGTATCGCATGGCGCGTTGACGCAACTGTACGCTGGGACGATGCCAGAGGCGGCAGAACTGAACGGTAAAGTAAGTTTGTCGGCTCATATCATACGTCTACGGGACTGAGTACTTTTTGAGTATCTCGTTCCTTGGGCTCGTGTCGGTACCCCATTGAAGAAGGCACGGGACACCGCACTCGGCGAACGACTCTGGGATTGGCTTGAGGAGCAAGTCAAGGAAGTATGAGAACCTGGCAGACCGTAGTTTATTAATACACTTTAATTCAAAGTATCCATAATTGGTTCTGCAAATCAGCGACATGACTGTTCCTACCTTATTCTTAGATGTCTGTCGCAGTCGCGCGAATATGCGGATACATCCTCGTCCCACTGTAAAGCATATCGACGAATGGGATGAGGGGGGTAGTAGTTGAGATATACTAAAAGTGTGCTCATAAGTAGATAGGACCGGGGGTAACTCACCTCGGGTGCGCCATGATGCAGGCACGTCTATGCTGTACAGAACATCATTTACGTGCGAGACACAACCCTTACAGCAGAAAGCAATTCGGACCTGCACTTGTGCATATTGGGGATCAGACACGCGGGTATGATGCTAGCGGTGCTACAGACGAAGGCGTCGCACCTCGCAGCCTCATGCCTGTAGTGTGACACACGAAAAGCACGTCAGGGACACGTCTAGCAAATAGAATACGCACAAAACTACACTGGCCCTCATCCTGAGGCATAATCGCAGCGACGATCTCTGAATTCATCCTTAAAACAATACAAAAATACCATCTATAACGAAATGGCAGGTCAGACACACCAACAACATGCGACAGTAATAACTCAGGACTAGGCTACAGGTGTATGCATTGTCAAATCTCACCGGTGCCACTGAGCGGTGCAGGACCTGTAACTTCAACTCTCCCATATTACGGGTCAATCAACGGATTTTGGTAACGTCTACGTACCGACGCAGTAAAGCGCGCAGTCCATTGATCGCAGTTGCCGTGCAGACTCGTCAAACATGCCGACCAACTTTTACAACCCCGCTCTGCCGAATCGCGCAGTGCCGTTGAAAGTTCGAACGGAGATTCTATTTTCACACTTGCCTCAAATGTCACTAGGTGGGCCGGGTATAAAATGAACGCAAGCTGAACTACGTATGGAACCAGAAAACGTTTCTTCCTTCCCCTCATCATGAGCGCACTCAAATCCTGGATCAGCGAGGCATTCCCTCCCAAATCGACATTCAAGACGGAAGACATTCCTGATCTCACGGGAAAGGTCATTATCGTCACTGGTGCTAACACTGGCATTGGGAAGGCGACGGCCAGGGTATGTGCTTTACCCCTACTCACGTTGCGTTCTATTGTCTCAACACTTTGGAAGGCTCTCCTTGTACATGGTGCCAAAGTATACATTGCTGCACGAAATCAAGTACAGTCGGAAGAAACGATCCGTCAGCTCAAAGAAGAGACGGGGAATGAAGCGCTTTATTTGAAACTTGATTTGGCAAATTTGAAGGTGGTAAAAGCGGCCACAGAAGAGTTCTTGAGGTCAGCACGCTCTGCGCAATGAGGCGTAGTCGATATTAACGCTATTCCCTGACTACAGGAAAGAGAACCAGCTACACGTGCTCTTCAATAATGCGTAAGTTGATCATCCACGACGAATGTATAGTGTAGACTAAACAGGATACTGTTTCTAATAGCGGTATCATGTTTCCTCCTATTGAGCAGCTCTCTGCCGATGGATATGACCTTCAGTTTGGAACGAATGTCCTGGGTATGCCCTTCATTACAAAAGATATTTAAGCCATTCAATCTACCGCACAGGTCACTTTTACTTCACGAAACTTCTCCTTCCAACGATGATTTCTACTGCCAAGACGACCTCAGATGGCAAGGCCCGCATTGTCAATACTTCTTCCGCTGGTCACCTATATGGTGATCTTAACTTCGACACATTCAAGGATTCACCAGCACGGCGAAAATGTGATCCTAACTGGCTCTACTATCAGAGCAAATTTGTATGTCGCTCAAGGTGCTATTTTGAACATGACACTGAACTCAAACTCAACAGGGAAACCTAGTTGTTGCGCTTGAGTTGGCACGGCGGTATGGTGATCAGGGTATCGTGTCTACCGCTCTCAACCCTGGGAACATCAAATCGGATCTCCAGCGCCACCTCTCTTCATTTATGCAGTTTGTCGCTGTACGTCTACCATTACACCGTATCACTGCCCGGAATGTGACATGGTTTTGAACAGAACAATGTGCTGTACGATGTGTCTCATGGTGCGTTGACACAGTTGTACGCTGGAACGATGCCAGAAGCAGCTGCACTGAACGGTAAAGTAAGTTTTCCAGCTCAATTTACACGTCTGATAGAATACTGAACTGTTCTCGAGTACCTCGTCCCTTGGGCACGTGTTGGTGAGCCTTTGAAAAAGACCCAGGACCCTGAGCTTGGCGAGCGGCTCTGGAGTTGGCTCGAGGAGCAAGTAAATGGTGTATGATGTGATCCAGGACATGTTTTGTTAGTGTGGTAGTGCAGGCTATTCTCATCTTCTTTGCTGAGCTCACATTGTATATATGACTACTATTCCAGATACCATCTGTATCCTTTTCCCCTCAACTGGTTGACTATTGAATGCCTATGGGGCATTGCCCTCCAGCTGCCATGTGGAAGGCCCTGAGAATGTGTTTGGCATTTCTCCTTCCTCCTTTCTTATTGTATGCCTTGATCTGATAGGGCCTAACTTACACTGTAAAGCACCTTCATGTCAAACATCACACCTCAATGGCTGGATGATAGCTTGGAGCCACATCCAATCATCTGAGTGCCATCTCACTTGTGTATCTCCCTGATGGGCAGTGAGTTGTCACAGGTGATGACAATGGAGCTGTGAGGATCTGGAACATAGAAGAGAGCAAGCAAGAAGGGACATTAATAGTGCACAATGAAGGATGGTGGATTAACATTTAATGATGTGGTTGTGACCTGAGGTGGCAAGTTAATCATGACCAGTGATGTGACAAGCACCAAAGTATGGAACACTGGATCCCATTGATGTGCCAAAAAGTGGAATGACAAGGAGCACCCTCATATCACCATCTTCCAAGATGACCAACTGGTAGTGATTGGCACTATCCAGACTGTTTATCTATATGATCCCTAGATGGCACCTTAAAGGTCAGCTACACTGAGCAACAAAACCGTCTCAATGTTTGTAACATTTGGATTGTTGTATGAATATCTAGTGCACCTTTGATGCTAGACCCATAATTATAGGTATCATTAGAAAGCCCTGATAAAGGGCTTTCCA